>JADDOH010023448.1:0-12111 GCA_016648135.1 Agrypnia vestita
CGTTCTGTTTCCTATATTGCAGTATCCATAAAACCATTAAAACATCGATTATTTTAATTAAATTTTACATGTGTACTAAGAAAATTTCACTGTCATTTATATTAAAATATTCAAAAAATTATACATCATACTCAAGAATTCGAATTAATTAAATCGTATAGTCTGTTAAAAGATGATTTTTCTTTCAAATCAGACTTCGGTTAGACTGTCCAAAATGCAAGAGAAGCTGTTACAAAAAGTGCTTATCACCGCTGAATTTCGCTCGCATCGCCGTCAGATAACCACAAAGCCAGGAGAATATTTGCGAGAATTCCGCCATCAGGAGCTCAATTTGCGAGATTTCTGTTATCACGGAATAATCCAAGAATATGGTCCCGTTGTTCATACTATGAAAATAAGTATTTCACTATATAATGTCCTGTTAATTTAATCTAACTAAAATAATCGTCATCTAAATTAAACAAACCAAATATCTTTAAATAAAATAACTTTTTGTTTAACACCACTTTATTGAGTTAAAAACAAATAGTTTCGAATCACAACTGAGTCTTCATCAGGGTTCAGATATTAACTTAATATCTGAACCCTGATGAAGACTCAGTTGTGAGTCGAAACTAGTTGGTTTTAACTCAATAAAGTGGTGTTAAACAAAAAGTTATTTTATTTAAAGATATTATGTCGCACCACAATGTGTTTGCTTCGTGTGAAAATTTAAACAAACCAAACCTAATAACCTAACCTAACCAAACCTCATAACCTAACCAAACCAAACCTAATAACCTAACCTAACCTCATATATTGCCTATAAAATGTCAAAATATGCAGTGCATTTTTCGAAACTTTAAAGTGTAATATCTTTTTTTTTTTTTTAAATAGAGATGTGAACACGGAGTACGTGTCACATCAATATTTTTACTATTTTCAAACTAAGCTAAACGCTTGTGAATGTGTATGAAAATAGGACTAACTTGCTAGTCTGGAGTGAGGTTCGAACCCGCGACCTTTGGATCACGAGGCGAGTGTCCTAACCACAAGACCAAAAGCTACTCTATCTAATTTAATACTTACTTTTTAAACGTAAATTATCTTTCATTTTGTTATTAGCACATTCAATAATATAGTGAAATAATCATTTTCGTTGTATATGTAATGGATTTATTATTTATTATCTTGGATTTTGCCGTTACCACTGCATTAGTCAAGCAATTTTTGTACACATTTTTTTGCGCTGTCTTGTAATATTTGCTTGTCGATCGCTGTATACGAAAATTCTATACATGTTTATTTGATGCAGGCGCTTTTTTGTACGACGAAGTAACATAAATCTTCAGTGGTGGAAATGTCGTACGGAGGCCGTTCTCACATGACTTTTATTATAAAGCTAACCAATAAACTAGCGAACCATTGAATAATTTTAAAAAACATTTGGTATTTTTCTTACTTTTTTCCTTGACTTTTGTTTTAATTATACGCCTGCGTAACGGATATTTGAACTTGAAGATTGAAGTTTGTAAATCGAAAAGATAAAAAAATAAAAAATGTTTTTTTTATTGATGGATTCATTTAAAATAGTACATATATTTTTCGAACAACACATACAAACAAATACTTTGCAAAAACTGCTGTTCGTGTCAGCATCGATGATCTCTATAGGCTGCGCGCGCACGTTTTGCACGCATAGTGTACAGTAAATGTACAGTAAAAAGATAGCATGAACAAAATTTTTAATAATATTGTCACGCGTCGTGGCTAGGGAGGAATGAATGAAAACACTGAGCACGACTCACATTTATACATTTATAAGTCTCGAATTCACATTATTTCGCAATTTATCAATCGTCTATGAATATCTACTTTATTATCGTTGGATAACACTTTATTTAGCACTTGGTGGAATATTTCATTTGAATATCGCACGTAAGTATTTGAACTTATTTAAATTGCCAGTTGTAAGTATTAATTCTTGCATAATTAAATTTCCTAATAAATGAGACGTATTTTCGACAATTTCAGTAGTATTTATATTTAAAAATTCCATATCATAAAACTGTTCTCAGGTTTCCACGACCGTTCAGAATTTTTTTATTTTGAACACTGCAGAAACTTTTCTGGGATATTCAGCCGTGTATATTCTACCTCTCTAGCCGACGTTTCGAGTGCCATTACAGGGTCTATCATCAGGGCTGATGTATTATAATGTGCATTGATGATGTTGTGTTAAATGTTGTGACAAACTGAAAAGAAACGGCTTGAAAAGAAGATAAGACTGTTACTTGTCAGGGATTATAGAGCCAATAGAAACGATGATGATGAAAAAATATGCTTACAAGAACATGAATAACTACAAAATATTTATGTTTTCAATTAAAACTAAAGTTGGTGTTGGTTTGGTTTTTTACAATTGTCGAAATATTAGACACTAGCTTACCCGCGCGGCTTCGCACGCTCAGATTTTTAATAACTTTTAGTTTATTAACCTTAACATAAAGATGTCATTCCGGACTTTTTTATACAACCTTTAGAGTTCTACAACTTCTCTATAGAAAGTATTTAAATATCTCTTACCTTTAAGGCGGCGTTCGTAAAAAACGCATCGCTCGACCATTTTTTCGTTGACTTTAGTTGTAAAATAGGTCACGAAAAACCCTTGTATTATTTAAACGGAATAATAAACATCCTTTGTCCACTCTGAAAGTCCATTCTAAATATTAGTGAAAGAATTTTTGAAATCGGATGAGTAGTTTCGGAGATTACCTCCTACATCTAAACTTACAAACTTAACATCATTTTATATTGTTGTAGATAAGAAAATGAATAACAATGATTATTAAAACGAAAACATAGCATTTCTTTAATGCATTATAGCAACATACCTAAATTGTATGGAGTTAAGAAACTCTGAGGTGGAGGGATAGTAACATGTTTAAATTGTATTTATTTAAATTTTGTAATTTAAGTTTTACAAAATTATTTTCTGTCTCTACAGAAGATAAGAATGCAATAATGATTATGGATTTACTATATTATTGTTCTACTTATTCTTAGAGCCTCATGTGACTTGGAGGACAATGTAGACAAGGGAATACCTAACTAATTAACCATCACGCCGTTTTTCCGCAGGGGTAGGCAGAGATGAGAGAATGCCACATTCTTCTACCTTGGCATACCACTTTTGCTTCGAGTACATCCATACATCTTATCATGCATGCTCTACGATTGTTACTTAATAAGGGAATAGGAAAATAATATAATACCTACCTATATTATTTAAGTTACAAATCACGGATGAAACATTCATCAGAAAAATGCAAAAGTTTAAATAATGACTTACTTTTGATATTTGTAGCGTTTAATTTGTGATTGAATATGATTATTAATTTTAATTAACTAAGAACCATTATTTTTATGACACACGAGAGTAAGAGTTGTTTTTGGGCATGCTCGTTTGACAGGTGATAACAAAGCGAAGGCAGTCTCGAGCTGCGGGCCAGGCTGGCCAAGCGAGCGGTAGCGGCGAGTTGCGAGAGGCCAGTGGTGCCAAGCGAGCGGTAATTCTACAGCGATATTCTGGAAAGTTCTTACGTAGCGAAATTAATAAGTGCGGAAATTGGATGGAATATTCTAGTGAATCGTGAATAAAGTGTTAAAGCGAATATATAGTGTACATTTACGAGTGATAAATTTACGAAATAGTTAATTTAAGGAATAGCGTTACATTTAATAGTGATACGTGACCTTGTACGATTGGTTAATCAATTATTCAGTAATCAATAAATCCATTATTAAATCCCAGCGTTTTCATTAATTCATCCTGCAGTGACGACACGTGTCAATATAAAAAATAGATTGGATAATTTTTAAATGTAAGAGATCAAGAAACGCCTTAATATTAAATCCAATATAATTAATAACCAATTATTATTTCATATATATCCCATTTCAGTGTTTACTTGTCAATCTCCCGTACCCCCACCATAACTGCAGCCACGCCCCCGTTCAAAAATTAATTTGTTTACCAGAATAAGTATGGATAATTAGTTTGCGTCCATCCTGACAAAGATACGGTGGTTTTAGACGTAAAGTTGCTCCAAGCGGTTTATACAAAGTTTTAAACTAATTAAAATTAATAACTAATAACAGACTAATTTCCTCTTTATCATTCTTCCCCGGTGCTTCGGTCAGGAGGTATGCGGTGACCTGTAGTTAAATCCTTTTAAGTGGAGAAACTAGTTTTGTGGAGGTCACAATTACAGCCTGCAATGTTTGTCACAGCTCCTCTGTTGTTGCAGTGACACCAATTTTAATTGTCCAACAAGTTGCCTCAAATAACACAGCTACACTCTTTCAGTGCACGCGTTGACGTAATTCTGCCTTATAATGTATCCTAATTGTAACACAAAAATACTTCAAATTGTAGTACGTTATTTTGAAGCATGTAAGTACGCATCGTAGACATTTGAAAAAGTGCATATGAAAGATTTAATATGGTCTTTAAAAGCAGCATGCTATTGTTAAGTTCGTAAACAATTTTTAATACGGGCACCGGTGTAGTGCTAAATATTTAAAATGTCCGTCACAAGTACAACAGTCTTCGTCACTGTGCAATGGGATCCGAAACATCAGCCAAAAAGGTCATAAAAATACGGCGTAACACCTCAGAAAACATAAAGCAGAAGATTCTGAATGGCTGTGAAAACCTATGACCATTCTTAAAGACAAAACTGTATATAAAAATTTATGTAATAAAATTATTTAGGCTATTTTAATATTTCAAGTGTTAAATTATGATTACTCGACAAGGTATTTAGGTATTAAAATAAAACGTATATACTATACGAATTGTATGGTTGTGTTGTTTCGATTCTCGACATCGCTTTTCGCTGGAGACATCACAGCGTCTTCTGTGTGTTTTCTGGGATATTCTGCCGTGTATATCTGACGTCTCTGGCCGAAGTTTCGTATTCATCATCAGGGCTGATAATGTATCCAAAACATTGGTCAGAGAGGTCAGATATACACGGCAGAATATCCCAGAAAACTACACATATAAGATTCTGAACCTATAGGCCTATAGACATATTTATTTATACACAATTCTTCTAATCATCCGGATTCCCAAAAATTATCACATTTTTATTATATGCTTATTAGATTATCTGTAAGTAATTTCAGCCCTGAAATAAATATTATCAAACAAATTACAATTGATAATGGTTGAAATATTAGGTCCTTACATATGAAATTGGCATTTAGTATGGGAGGAACGAAAGCCGATTTTTTTTTATTATAATATATTTATTTAATCAAAGTATGTACCATTGCTATCTATGCACTTTTGCCATCTCATAGGTAGTTCATCGATCCCTTTACTAAAAAAACCATTCGGACGGGAATCAATAAAATCTTTGAAGGCGGTTTGGACTGCCCCATCGGAGTTGAATTTTTTCCTTTGCAAGAAGTTATCCAAATTTCGAAAAAAATGTTAATCTGTTGGGGCAAGGTCCGGGGAGTACGGTGGATGTCTTAGACATTCCAATTGAAGCTCCTCTAATTTGGTAGCCGTCTGTTGTGCAGTGTGTGGTCTAGCGTTATCATGAAGCAGCAGTGGCCTAGAGCGATTAACCAGCCTCGGTTGTTTAGCAGCTAGCTTTTCCATCATGGTTTGCAGTTGCTGACAATAGACATCTGCCGTAATCGTCTGGCCAGATTTAAGAAAGCTGTAGTGAACAACACCAGCACTAGTACACCAAACGCTCACAAGTAACTTTTTTGGAGTCAATTTTCGCTTTGGGCATGGTTTGGCTGGTTCGGCAGGGCTCAGCCATTGCGATGAGCGCTTCCGATTATCGTACAGGATCCACTTTTCATCACAGGTAATGATTCGATTTAAAATCCCTTCATTATTGTGCCGGTTGAGAAATGCAACGCAGCAGTCAACGCGCGTTTGTAGATTTGCTTCACTCAATTCGTGAGGTACCCACCTTTCAAGCTTTTTCACCTTACCAATTTACTTCAAGTGGATTAAAACAGTTTTATCACTAACACCGCAGCCTGCAGCTAACTCGGATGTGGTTTAACATCTGACTCTGTACCTAACATGAAACTACGTCGACTTGGCAAGGCAGCAGAGGGGAAGACCCGACCCCTACTACTTGAAACTCCATCTGCTAATGAAGCGAGGACTTTATTGAAAACAAAACCGTCAGAAGGATCTAGAGTCATCTTCAAACAATACCTTACACCAGCACAACAGAAGCACCTTCAGGAGCTGAGATCTGAATTAAACGCTCTGGTGGACAATGGAGACTTAAACAAGACCATTAAATACGTCAATGGAATTCCAAAAATAGTTGACAAACATACATTTCGCCCACCAAAATCAAAAACGATGCACAAAGAAAAATAATTTACAAATTTATTATCAAAACACAAGAGGTCTTAGAACTATACTAAATAGTTTTTTAACCTCTTCTGCAAGTAACAATAGTGATATAATCTGTGTTAGTGAGTCTTGGTTAAACTCTTCTATAGCTGATGGTGAAGTAATTAATGACACATTTGCAATATTTAGAAAGGATAGGGATATCAATACAAGTATTTACAGCAGAGGAGGTGGAGTATTTATTGCTGTCAAGCGCAGCATATCAGCCGAGCTACTATCGATCAACATTAAAAACATCGAACAAATTTTTGTTAAAATAAAATGTACAGACGGCGATGTCATAGTCGGATGTATCTACATACCACCGCACTCAACGACCGACATCTATGCTAAACACACCAACACAATCTCATCTATTCAAGCTAAATACCCCAACTCCAAGATGCTCATTGTAGGCGACTACAATATCCCTAGTAGCCTTCCACCAGATGACTGCAAAAATCTCATCTACAACGAACTACTCCTCACTGGATGCATGCAAATGAACGAACTACGGAACTCCTACGATCATCTCCTCGACTTATGCTTCAGTAATTTCTACGTGAAACCAGAGAAATCACACCCTATAATTGACGAGGATGAACACCACCCTGCCTTGCACGTTTACGTTAGTAGCAAGGCCAACTTAAAACCACATAGCCCACCAACGTACGCATTTGGACGTGCTGACTATGTAGCAATCAACAGATTCTTCCTTAGGACCAACTGGATTGAGTTATACATGATTGACACCGTTGATGATAAAGTTAAGTGGTTTTATGAGAAAATCAATGAATGCATTGAGTACCATGTTCCAGTCTTCTCAAAGAAAACCAGCGACTACCCGTGTTGGTTCTCAAAAGAACTCATAAATAAAGTTAGGCAAAAAAAAGAGGCACACGCGCACTACAAGAGAACACACACAAAACCAGCATATATCCGATTCAAGAAGCTGAGATTGGAGTGCAAAAAACTCAGTACCAGCTGCTACAGGAACTATGTTACCAGGATGGAGTCCCTGATGGAGACCGATGCTAGCCAGTTCTGGAAATTTGTGAAAAACAAGCGTCGTAATAACCTTGACATTCAATTTGAAATGTCTTGGAATGAGAAAACAGCTGTTAATGGTGGTGAAATAAGTAACCTCTTTGCATCATACTTCAGGAGTATCTATACTATTAACAACGCTGCCCCAGCGGACCATAATACTAGTACTCGAAGCGTCTAAGATGCTAACTTATCGGAATTTAGCGTCACCTTTGATAACGTCTATAAACAGCTAACGAGCCTGAAGGTCAGCAAAGGATCTGGGCCCGACGGTGTACCGAATCTCTTCCTAAGGAATTGTGCAGCCGGTCTCTGCGAGCCCATAACGCATATATTCAGCAAATCACTACAGCTTGGAGTCTTTCCCTCGGCATGGAAACTCTCGTTCATAAGCCCAGTTCACAAATCTGGTACTAGGTCTGAGGTAACTAACTACCGCCCGATATGTATACAAGTTGCCATGTCAAAGCTTTTCGAGAAACTAATTCTTCCTCAACTTACATTTGCATTCAAAAATATAATTAATACAAAGCAGCATGGCTTCTTCGGTGGCAGATCTACAACAACGAATCTGTATCTATACATTAACTACATACTCAATGCTCTGAACCAGGGGGTGGATGTACATGCTATCTACACAGATTTCAATAAGGCTTTCGACATGGTAGACCACGGAATCCTGATTGACAAGCTCGGTCTGTATGGTGTGAGAGGCACAGCATTAGAGTGGTTCCATTCGTATCTAACTGGCAGATTCCTACAAGTCAGAGTTAATGGATTTATCTCTGAAGAGTATGAAGTATGCTCTGGTGTCCCTCAAGGGTCACATCTTGGTCCGATTCTCTTTAATATTTTTATCAATGACATCGCAGACAATTAACTATCCGATTACCTACTATATGCAGATGACATGAAAATTTTCAGAAGAATCATGAATGACCAAGACTTAGAAATTCTTCAGCACGATCTCAATGAACTCCACAGGTGGTGTACTAAAAACAAACTAATGTTAAATATCGGTAAATGCTCAGTAATGTCATTCTCTAGATCACGAAATCAATATCAGGCTAATTATCTCATTGATGGACATCATCTCCCGATAGTCACCTCGGCAAAGGACCTTGGCGTTATTGTGGACCATAAACTGAATTTCTCAAGCCACGTGGAGAAAGTTGCGTCACAAGTTTCAAGACTCTTGGTTACATCATTAGAGCTGGGAAGGACTTCAGCAATGTCTACACGCTGGTACGACTATTCGACAGTATTGTGAGACCGATTTTAGAATACTGTTCTGTCATTTGGTCGCCGTATACCAATAAACTAATCAATCAGCTCGAAAGAATACAACGCAAACTATGTAAATGCATCGCCTATCGTACACGATCACCAGGAGATATTGAGACCGTATATAACAGATTTAGAATCAGCAAACTAATCACTCGAAGACAATTGTCTGATCTGACCTTCTTCTACAAATCTGTCAACGGACAGATAGACTCGCCCGAGATCCTGGAACAATTTGGCATTATCACTGCTAGGCCGGATCTAAGAGTGCGTAGATTGTTAGAAACCACTAAATCCACAAAAAGTTACGTGTAAAATGGCCCAAGAAATAGGTTTGCCAATCTGGTGAATAGCCACTGTGTTGATATCAACTTCTTCGATGAATCATACGTCTCATTCTCATCAGCGGCAAAAAGATTGTTATCACAGTAATAAAATTACCCTTAACCCTATATGATTATACCATGTTGTTACTATGCTAGTATTGTTTTTTATATATGTGCAATTTTTCTAATCCATTCATTTAAGTCTATTATTTTTGTAAAATCAATGTATATAGCCGATTGGCGTATGAATAAATAAATAAATAAACAAATAAATAAATAAATAAAATAAAAGAGCTTTTTGAAGAGGCTAAAGAAGTAGCTGAGCAGCTAGATGTAGAAATTAAATGTCCCAGAATAGTGTCAAGACAAATACATAGGACCATTAACCAACCTGCTCAATCTGCTGAAGAGTATTTCCGCAGAGCCATATACACTAGGCTGTCCCGATAAAAAAAAAAATTGACTTATCTTAACACAAGACCTCTCAAAACTTGCGTAATTGAGCGTAAATTACTAAAATAATTTTAAAAATAAAATGCATGCAACAACACGTTACCAGCAACTTCGAATTTGTTAGGTTTCAACCTGCAAATACCCTCAAGTTTGAACTTGTTTTTGAGGACTTTCTTGACTTGACTCGCGAGTGTTTTCTTCGTAGGTAAAATAATTATCATGCCATAAAAGTACCATGGCGATTGTTACAGTAGTAAAAGCGGACTTTGTGATTTTTAAATAAGAAGTTCGAGGCGTAGTCAGACTACTTAGGCCCGGTTGTTTCAAGTTCGATCAAAGTAAGCGGCCGATCAAACCACAGATTTTTACGAAAACGGATCGTCTGATTGGTGGAGAACGTAAAAATCTATGCTTTTAAAAAACGCTTACTTTAATCCAACTTGAAACAACCGGCCCTTAGGCTATGTTCGGACCATTCTAAGAACTTGATAATCAGCAGCTACCAACTATAAGGGACGTCATTAAATTTATTTTATTTGTCAAGAATGACCTGAAATTCACGTATAATCGAAAAGATCCATCCAAATCAGACATATATGTGATTGTTTCCGAAGAGATCAACAATATTTGGACCAAAACTTCGATTCCAACTAAGGAACGAGTTATTTAATTAGTGAAATCCAATTTCGAAAAGAATCTCAATTTGAAAAGATACCCCAAAAACAAACGAAATGATAGTTTTGAAAATAAACTGAAATGTTTTTTAGTCATCTGAGAAACTTTTTGACGTTTCCGCTTGTAAATGCACTTCATTTGAATCTTGTTCGTGTCTAAAACCTAAGAAAGTTTACATCAATGACAGAAGTTTTTGTTGTATCAAATAAATGATAGGAAAATGGTTATAAGCGGTTTTGATAAGAAAGAAACGGCTAGATTAATTAAACGACAGCAGATATAAATTTAAGAGTCAATAAGGGTAATAAAAATTCGTGTTTTACTCAAGAAACCGATTATGTCTCAGCAAATTATGATGAAGATTCAGTGCGTGTATCTTCCCCAAAAACGTATCCGATAACAGAGTCGTCCCCGACAAACTCGCCCTCGACAGAGACACCATTGACTTCAACGGCAAATTGGAATACATTGCCTTTGCCGACAGTTGCTAAAATCTGTGATAGATACGGTTTATCCACGCAATCTGCTGCTGCTGCTTCTGCGGTTTTGACTGACGTCGGCTTGGTTTCTACCGAAGATTTAACTTTGGTTATTGATAAAAATAAGATCTACAGAGATGTATCTAAAGCCCGGAAGCTTCAAAAGATATTGGAGGTATTGTTATAAAAAGCATTTACTTTGATGGACGAAAAGACCATCGCAAAGAAGTTTTAGAAGACCACATCTCAATTTTAGCACAGCCTGGATAAATTTATTTGGGGACACACAATACCGAAAGACGTGGCACTGCAAAGGGAATTCTTACTTCGATCACAACTTTAGTAGAGGGTCGAGGTTGGAATTAAGATGACGTGATTTGCGTTGAATGTGACGGAACTGCAACTAAAACCGATTGGAAGGGTTCAATTCAATATTTAGAGGAGTATTTGCAGAGACCGTTACAATGGTGTGTTTGTATGCTTACCCCTTCGTCATTTATTCTTGACCTTAGATGGTTGCACTTCGGGTCCTAGAGAATATAACAGACGTCTCACAAAGTGTAACTGACGTTACTTCTAGAGATGGCTTTATAGAACCAGAATGCAATCTCGAGCAGAAATGCCAAATTTTGGGCACAAAAATAAGTAAAAAATTTTAGTTTTTGTCATTGATTGTAATCTATATTTTGTTTATCTTGTTTTCTTGTGCTTTGTTTCATTAATTTCAATACTAAAATACCTTTAAAACATGATTTTTTATTATTTTAGGCAAACGGCTTAACTCTATAAAAACGTAAAATTTAAAAAACTTCAAAGCTCGGTAGAGCCTTCAAGATGTGAATGATGATGAAACAATTCTATTTTTGTTACCCTTTTCGCAATTTGTGTAAAATTACACAAATTTTGATACCTCTTGTAATTGTGTAGCTCAATTTTTTTTTTTCATATACATGGACGGGACACCCTAATATACATCCCTCTTCTGGATTCAATAATAAGTGAACTACAGGACCGTCTGTCTCTTGAAATACTTAATTTGTTTCAACTAAGCGTTCTCATGCCAAAAAGCGAATACAGTAATCAAGACATTGAAACTGTGAAACAACTAGCAACCGATTATACATTGTTACTAGATAATACTCCAGTTTCTGTCGTTGTAAACGAATATCGGTTGTGGATGGTGATGTGGCAGCGGAGTCAGGACATACCGCAGTCGATTTCTGACCTTATTTTAAATTGCGATATTGAGATGTATCCTAATATAAGAATTTTTTATGTATAATAGCTACACTACCTGTTAGCGTAGCGACAGCGGAAAGATCTTTCTCTACGTTGCGAAGAATCAAATCGTGGCTAAGAGCTTCAATGGTTGAAGAACGTCTAACCGGACTGCCACTTCTCCACGTCCATAAAAAAGGTACCCATT
>JADDOH010023449.1:0-139423 GCA_016648135.1 Agrypnia vestita
TTACATATGAAATTGGCGTTTAGTATGGGAGGAACATAAAGCCGATTTTTTTTTATTATAATATATTTATTTAATCAAAGTATGTACCATTGCTATCTATGCACTTTTGCCATCTCATAGGTAGTTCATCGATCCCATTACTAAAAAAACCATTCGGACGGGAATCAATAAAATATTTGAAGGCGGTTTGGACTGCCCCATCGGAGTTGAATTTTTTCCTTTGCAAGAAGTTATCCAAATTTCGAAAAAAATGGTAATCTGTTGGGGCAAGGTCCGGAGAGTACGGTGGATGTCTTAGACATTCCAATTGAAGCTCCTCTAATTTGGTAGCCGTCTGTTGTGCAGTGTGTGGTCTAGCGTTATCATGAAGCAGCAGTGGCCTAGAGCGATTAACCAGCCTCGGTTGTTTAGCAGCTAGCTTTTCCATCATGGTTTGCAGTTGCTGACAATAGACATCTGCCGTAATCGTCTGGCCAGATTTAAGAAAGCTGTAGTGAACGACACCAGCACTAGTCCACCAAACGCTCACAAGTAACATTTTTGGAGTCAATTTTCGCTTGGGGCATGGTTCGGCTGGTTCGGCAGAATTCAGCCATTGCGATGAGCGCTTCCGATTATCCTACAGAATCCACTTTTCATCACAGGAAATGATTCGATTTAAAATCCCTTCATTATTGTGCCGGTTGAGTAATGCAACGCAGCAGTCAACGCGCGTTTGTTGATTTGCTTCACTCAATTCGTGAGGTACCCACCTTTCAAGCTTTTTCACCTTACCAATTTGCTTCAAGTGGATTAAAACAGTTTTATCACTAACACCGCAGCCTGCAGCTAACTCGGATGTGGTTTGCGATGGATCCGCTTCCACAATAGCCTTCAATTCTTCATTATCAACTTTGGTCTCCGGCCGTCCACGGGGCTTGTTCTGCAGGTCGAAATTTCCAGAACGAAAACGTTGGAACCAAAAACGCACTGTGTTTTCTTTTGCGGCACCGTCGCCATACACATCATTAATCCTTCGAGCCGTTTCTGCAGCACTGGTGCCACGGTGGAACTCGTACTCGTAAATTACGCGATATTTCAAGTTTTTCATTTTGTAAACTGAGTGACGCAAAGAAAAAAACAATTGAGGAAAAAACAAATGAATTATAATTTTCAAAACACAAATACATGAGTAAATAGCTGTATAAATTTGGATTTGGAATTCCTAACCAAAGAGAAGATATTTGAGATCAAATTTGCCAGTACGGCAAAACGCCAATTTCATATGTAAGGACCTAATACTTAGGAAAAAGTCATACTTCTTATTCTCACTGCACGCTACTTTTATAGATGTATCTATTCATATATAGATGTATAAATATATGTACAGATAAAACTAATACGACGTACAAATAATTCAGTCAAAGGGGTATTATTATTTTTCCCATAAATTGTAAAGTGTTGAAAACAATATATAAAAATCTTATATTCGTCTCGATATGATGTCCTTAAATCATTCTAAATTTCACTGTTCGAAAGGCCGATCTGACATTTTACAGCAATTTTCATCCATCATTTGCGAGCGTTTGTGTATCTTACCAAGCTAATATCTTACGTGCCAATGTACGACGAACACCCTCGATTTATCAAAATCCGCTCCGGAATATTCATCGTTGATCAACGGAACGACGGCTCAACTAAACTATGTAGAACAACGGAAATCTTTGAAAAGAAAATCCACAAACGGTTCCTTCATAAAGTTCAATAATTTCCATAGACCCGCACTTGCACTGCATGAACGAACTTATTAAATACAATATAAATTTCAATAGTACATTGAATCGAAAATATCATTAACTAAAGTAAAGTAATTATTATAAATTGGCAAACGTGGAAATATTTCTTAGAAAAACTGCATTCTCTAAGAAATATGTGCCACTGAATTTTTTTTTAAATTTATACAGCTGAAGAACTATGTGACTAGGGACTACCAAAAGCTTTAGAACACATGATCTGTATACAACTACTTACTATGAGAATGCTCAGAAAAGCGTTCGGATTACAACCTACCGATCTCCTTTTTTTTATAGATTTCATTTAGAGGTGTTCATCTTAATAGAACATTAAGTAATTAATTACTGAAGGAACTAGAAGTTGGAGCGAAAAAGGATGGACTTACCATATCCTGCCTACTATACGCAGACGACGCAGTATTAGTGGCTAACAGTGAAGCTGATCTGCAGTGCCTGGTATCCAGGATGTCCGATGTATGCATGCAGAGTGATCTTATGATGAATGTCAGCAAATCGAAAGTGATGGTATTCGAGAGAGACGAAAGAGTGACTAAGTGTGATGTAATTGTAAACAATGAATGCTTAGAACAAGTGAACGAGTTGGTGTATTTGGGAAGTATGTTTAGTAGAGACGGCAAGGCTGAGAATGATATCGAAAGGAGAGTGACTGCGGGAAACAAAGTTAATTGTGCTCTAAATGCAATTATGGCCAATAAGAATCTGTCAAAGGAAGCAAGACTAGCGGTACATAATGGCGTTCTAGTGCCAACCCTAATGTATGGAAGTGAAGCCTGGAATTGGCAAAAGAGGAATGAAAGTAGACTGAATGCGGTAGAAATGCGGTCACTAAGACGCTTGTGTGGAAAATCTTTGGTCGATAGAGTAAGGAATGAACAAATTAGACGTGAATGCAATGCTGGCTGTAGTGTGGTAGATAGAATAAAGAAAGGAGTGCTGAGATGGTTTGGTCATGTGAAACGTATGAACGAGGAAAGGATGGTTAAGAAAATATATGAGGCGAGTGTTGAAGGCAATAGAAATAGAGGGCGTCCGCGAAAGACCTGGCACGATCAGACACAGCAAGTGTTTGAGGATGGCCCCGTTAAAAGCCGCAACAACCGTAGAACTTGTATGAGAAGATGTATGAATGTGGCCGAAGCAAAAGTGGTGTGCCAGGATAGAAGAGTGTGGCGTTTAATCCTCTCTGACTACCCCTGCGGGGAAACGGTTTTTTCAAGCGGATTTTTCAAATTTTCAATGTTTTTTTCATACAACTTATTAAGTTGTATGAACATATTTCAACGCGTCTGGTAGACGCGAAACCTGATTATAGAATAATTTTGGATTTTTGGAAATTTTTTAATTACTCCCTTTCGTAGCGTCGCCCGACCGAAGCCCAACGCGTAGGTTAAGCGAAAAAAAAATGTTTCAACTAGTAAATGAGAAAAGGAGTATGATAAAAACTTGGTTTTTATGGGATAATTTTTTTTAAATATTTTCTTATGAAATAAATTCTTCTGAAATAAAATTGGGGTAGATTTGAAATAACAAACAGATTTTTTTCGTAACAATGATTCTGTTCAAATTTAAATAATTAAGTTCAAAAATAAAATAATGGTTAGTTACTTAAAAAATGAACCGAAGTTAATGTTATAATTATATAAACATAGTTAATATTATTAAATATTTTTAAAATCTGAAATATGTATATTTTTTTAATTATTCCATTAATATTTATTCTATAAAGTATTCAATTAATGCATGTAAACAATATTGGTGTTGTCGTTTTGAGGGCATAATAAATTTTCCGTCATTATTGACGGATTACAGTTAGTACATTTTCAAAACGAGCATTTGCGTTTCTGCAAAAAATAAAATATCCTTTTTAAAATCACACCGTTGGATGATGGCGTAATTACCCGAAAGACCATGAAGCAAGGCTTATTTTTTTAAATTAACCCAAATCCTTGTCGCAAAATAACGCGACAGGGGCGAGCGAGATATTCGCGCGGAATTGTGTAAAATTCAGCCCTAAAACTTGTACTTTTCCGCGCCGGCGGTTATTAAGTTTTCCATCCAGGTGATGTGACTCGTGTACAAAAGGTGCGCACCGCGTATGAGTGAGAAACGGCGTAATGTATAAAGCAATTTGTTCCTGTGACGTTCCCCTAGCTTGCCCGGTCTCATAATATATCTTCAGTTCGTGCGAGTCCTTTGGAAGAACCTTTTTATTTCTCGAAAGGGTTCGCTGCCTGTCGACGCATAAGTCATTGCGGGCGAGCTTTCTTCAATGAAAAACTTCAAAATACATCACATTAAATTCCTCGACTCGGTTTTTCCACCTACTCACCCGAAGCCACCTAAAATATAAAAAACGATAAAAAAGTTGTAATATATACAATAACTTTTAAAGATAAAATAAAAATGAGAAATTCGTTCTAAATCCGTAATAAAAATGTGTTTTTCTCGTGTCACATGATGGACCGCTTTTACCTTGGAAGCCACGCTCTCCGTACGCGCAGTAATTGTTTATCTCATACAATAATTTAAATGGCGTTCTGAATGCTATTATGACCAATAAGAATCTGTCAAACGAAGCGGTACGTAATGAAGTTCTGGTGCCAACTCTTATGTATGGAAGTGAAGCCTGAAATCGAGAAAAAAGGATGAAAGTAGACTGAATGCGGTGGAAATGCGGTCACTAAGGCCCATGTATGAAAAATTGTTGGTCCATAGAAACAAATAAAGATTGAATGTAATGTGGTAGATATATTAGGTCCTTACATATGAAATTGGCGTTTAGTATGGTAGGAACATAAAGCCGATTTTTTTTTATTATAATATATTTATTTAATCAAAGTATGTACCATTGCTATCTATGCACTTTTGCCATCTCATAGGTAGTTCATCGATCCCTTTACTAAAAAAACCATTCGGACGGGAATCAATAAAATCTTTGAAGGCGGTTTGGACTGCCCCATCGGAGTTGAATTTTTTCCTTTGCAAGAAGTTATCCAAATTTCGAAAAAAATGGTAATCTGTTGGGGCAAGGTCCGGAGAGTACGGTGGATGTCTTAGACATTCCAATTGAAGCTCCTCTAATTTGGTAGCCGTCTGTTGTGCAGTGTGTGGTCTAGCGTTATCATGAAACAGCAGTGGCCTAGAGCGATTAACCAGCCTCGGTTGTTTAGCAGCTAGCTTTTCCATCATGGTTTGCAGTTGCTGACAATAGAAATCTGCCGTAATCGTCTGCCGTAATCGTCTGGCCAGATTTAAGAAAGCTGTAGTGAACGACACCAGCACTAGTCCACCAAACGCTCACAAGTAACTTTTTTGGAGTCAATTTTCGCTTGGGGCATGGTTTGGCTGGTTCGGCAGGGTTCAGCCATTGCGATGAGCGCTTCCGATTATCGTACAGGATCCACTTTTCATCACAGGTAATGATTCGATTTAAAATCCCTTCATTATTGTGCCGGTTGAGTAATGCAACGCAGCAGTCAACGCGCGTTTGTTGATTTCCTTCACTCAATTCGTGAGGTACCCACCTTTCAAGCTTTTTCACCTTACCAATTTGCTTCAAGTGGATTAAAACAGTTTTATCACTAACACCGCAGCCTGCAGCTAACTCGGATGTGGTTTGCGATGGATCTGCTTCCACAATAGCCTTCAATTCTTCATTATCAACTTTGGTCTCCGGCCGTCCACGGGGCTTGTTCTGCAGGTCGAAATTTCCAGAACGAAAACGTTGGAACCAAAAACGCACTGTGTTTTCTTTTGCGGCACCATCGCCATACACATCATTAATCCTTCGAGCCGTTTCTGCAGCACTGGTGCCACGGTGGAACTCGTACTCGTAAATAAAGCGATATTTCAAGTTTTTCATTTAAACTGAGTGACGCAAAGAAAAAACAATTGAGGAAAAACAAATATATTATAATTTTCAAAACACAAATACATGAGTAAATAGCTGTATAAATTTGGATTTGGAATTCCTAACCAAAGAGAAGATATTTGAGATCAAATTTGCCAATACGGCAAAACGACAATTTCATATATAAGGACCTAATATTAAAGAAATGATGATTTGGTCATGTGGAACATATGAGGGAAGAAACGATACTTAAGAAAATATATGAGGCGAGTGTTCGAGACAACAGGAACAGAAGGCGTCCGCGAAAGACCTGACATACTCAGATACATCAAATACTGGAGGATGGCCGCGTTAAAAGCTTAAAAAACAGACGAGCACGCATAAGAAGACTTTTGAATGTAGTCGAAATAAAAGTGGTGTATCAAGTTAGAAGAATACAGCGTTTTATCATCTCTGACTACCTTTTCGGGGAAGCGGCTTGATGATTAGTTAATTAGTTAGTTATAACTTGTTCATTAACACTAAAATTGTTTGGCACTCTATATTTTATTTTTACATTATTTCTAATTTTTTAGCCATAAAAAGTGTATTCTGTACCATATTATTTTCCTACGTTTTTTAAAATATTTTTTACTTTTATGTCACATCTATCAGGGCCACTAACGACCATTCGTTTGTTGAAAAATAGAAAATATATTATCCCTCGCTCCTAAAGAGAATTCATCATTGGGAGTTCAAGGGAAAAAGATTCTCCATTCTCTTTTTAAATGAACTGTTCGTGTGAGTACATAAATCAGGCTACCGTCAAAACCCCTATACATTGCGGTAAACGTAAAATGTACCTACGCCTATGTATAACTCATGGCGTGCTCTTCACTGACGTGACGTCACAACGGGACGTTCGCCGTTGAACGAAAACACGGAGGACCATCTATCGAGCTGACGATAATTTGACGTCACGCCGATCTGTGCCTGGGCCGGGCATATCGCTTATCGGAGATAATCGTCGGAGGATTATAAATAATAATCCTCAACTCATTCAATCGCTTATATAAATTGTAGTAGGTATGGTATAATATTATTTATTATACGAAGTGAATATGAATTCGCAGAGATTATATTAATATGATCCGAAATGCAGCGTGTAAGAAAAACAATGGCTGCGGCAGAACTAACCGGAATCTACATAAAACAAAAGGCTCCCCTTGTCCAAACTTTTGTTTCTGGAACCTTTCGCTTTTATTCTATTTATTGCCTTTTAAATAAAATACAACTTCTCTAACAACACAAAAGCTGTCTTTTAGAGTGAAATAATAAACTAGTTTGTCTGTTTAACGGCCTCCGACTGTTTGTTTTAAAACCTTTTCAAAGAGATGTAAAACTTTCTTAAATTTGAATTCATCAGATTTAATTCTACACGAATCAGCATTTAAAATATTATTTTTGTATCGGTAAGAAAGTGAACTCATATTGGGATTATTTTGTAATATAAATTTATCCGTTAGATGCCCGTTGTTGTATCCTGCATCCAAAATGATAACTTTATACTTATTATATTTTGTACCCAAAACGCATTTTATTTTATAAATTTTATTTAGCGATATTTTATTTTAAAAATTAAAATTTTAAATATGTTAATAGAACCTGTGTAAATTATATTTACACTAGATGTAACCCGTCAAAAATGACGGTATTTTTACATGCCGGTTCCTAAATAATAAGTATTTCTTATTAATAGCCGACACACTTGAAATAGTAATAAAGACTTTTATCAAAATATTTGAACATTTTGTTATATTTCCTTTGCCGGCAGTGAAATGTTCTATTCTTAACCCTGGTAATTGTAGAATACACGGATTAGAATAACATGAACAAATTTATAATTAACATAATTTTTTAAATGTAACCAACACTCGCATTGTATTTGGATTACAAATAAATATACTCATGCAGATCGCATTGGATTGATTCGTTAGTCAATCTATAAAACAAATACGTATCATTGAAATAATTTGTAGTTTTAGTAAATTATTAATTTTACGGAATGTGTGTTGTGAATAGTTTTCATCGGATATTTTTGAACAGAAAGTAATTCCAAGATATTAATTACACTTGCTATTATATTATTTTGAATTCAGTCATAGAGGATTGCTAATTTTAAATGTACCGAATTCTAGATCCAGAAACATATTTCTATAAAATGGTCTGATGATGGGTTTCAAAATGTCATCAACGACAATTATGTACACAAGGTCGAACAATCCTGAAAATTTTACACATTTACGTCATAAGTGAGGTGTATAGGCAATGGCAGCAATATTAAAAAAAATTAATGCATTCATCGAGAATTACTAATTTATAATGAACTGAATTCGAGTATTCGAATTAAAACGAAACATAACAAGTTTATAGGAAACATGATTTTGGATTTTGGATAGATACATAAAATCTAGAATTCATTACATTTTAAATCAGTTATCATTGGTGACTGCATTCAAACCTTTTTTTGGTTATTAGATAATTTATAATTAAATTACTCTTTGTTTCATTTCTCACTGTAATATGTTAAGGCGATCGTCTGGCAATTTGAGCAAAATTCGTATAAAAAAGATGGAAACTTTGTAAAAAGGGTTGAAATGCACATAATTTTTTTTTTAAAAAGAACAGAATTTTTCAAAACATAAATTATAAGTCAACAAACTGCATTAATTCTGATAAATTTTAAGTAAACGATTACTTTGTAATATTACTGAGAAATAAAGACATCCTAATAAATAAAATCTGTATATATAAAATCACATAAGGCCCACAAAGTAGAGCAATTTTCTTCATTTTTAAAACATCGTAGGTTTAGTAATCTATTAATTTATTAAATTAATTAAACTATTTGTAGATACATGTATATGTATTCATTTACATTATTTATCTTCTGAAAAATAGATACGAGTACCTATCTTATTCTGATATCCAGACTATATAAACTATTTATGGGAACGTGTGTATCTTGTGAAATAAAGTAAAGTTAATCTAAAATAAATCTGGCGTAGGATGCGAAGTGAGTGGCATACGATTTGTGTGGAAATAAATTGCGATCGAAGACTTTTGTGTGGGCGTCTTTGAACGATCAAATAAGAACCTAACGACTATGAAACCGTTTAAAAGTTACAGATAAATTTAAGATAATAGATTCGTTTTTATAAATCACTTAAATATACGATTTGCAAAAAGGACCCCGATATGTCTTAAGATTTATTGCGTTTTTCTATGAAATAGTAGGTACAATGAAAGTTGTATGAAATATAAAAACACGCAATTTAAAAATCTAATAACTTATAGCTAAAAATGTATAATATTTAGCTATACATGCACGCGCATACAATTTGAATACATTCGAGTGTTTCGAACAGCCCGAATTTTGACAAACCCCAGCTTTGAAAATCGTTATTATTCAATTAACCTAATTGTTATTCACTACTATTGGCATCATGTTTGAATAAGCAATTATGGTTCGTATATTATTCGAATCCTATGGCAGGCTTAAAGTAAATAACTGGTATACTGTGTAGTGTATCATATGTTTATTAAATGTTATTTGAAGAAAAGTTATATATTATTATAGTTATATATTATGTATAATATTTAGTAAAGACTCGGATGACACTAAACAATAGCAACATCGTGAAAGCATATGTCAATGTACCAATGGAGAAGAGTATTACGTATTCCGTGAGCAACACGCATGAATGCTTCAATCCCGTAACATGTACCAACTCATCCCGGCAATCTCTATCTGTACAAAAGATACGTCATTAAGACAAACAATAAAAACAAATTATCCTAGGCATAACTTTAGAATGAACAAAGTGTTGAAGAGCACTGCGAGATTGGTGGTTGCGTTGCATCTTCATAAAGAAACTGAAGTTATCCGCGAAAGCAACCCAGGACTGAGATTTGTGAAGGCCCGTAATTAGCCTCGTATCGTCTAATACTTTCAATCTTTTATCAATCCTGATAATCAGGGAGGGAAAAAGAAAAGGGAGACTTTCATTATTTCGTGCATTTTTATTGTGAAGTACCATTAAAAAATATTTTCAGAACAAAAAATATAGTGGTAAACAAATTATATTTTGTGGCTGAATTTAAAAAAATATATCAAAAATTCTGGTATTGAAAAATTCAAGATTGCTTATTATATTATTACAAACTGTTACAAGTTAAAATTTAAGAGCAGTACAGATATTTATTATATACATTTTAATAACTATGATGAGTAATACATTCTGCGTGAAGAAAAGTAAAAAATGGGGAATATCAGTATTAGAAAATCACGAAGATAGTCCAAGTTTGAAGGTTTAGCGGAGTGAAAGTTCATTTGCCTGGGGTAAGGTGTCGCCATTATTTATGATCAACAAATCCCTGAGTTGTGAAAGCTATACAAATTGACACTTCTTACCTCCTTTATTTACTATATTTTTTATATTGTACGGTCTAGAACAAGAGGAGCTCCATGGAATTATATAACAGCATGATTTACCGCACGGGGAATAACACCATGAGTTTCCAATGGTCACTAAGAAGGATACTATTTTTTGTTACAATACGAAACTAATGGCCGAATTTAATTATTTTCATTAAAGAAAGTAAAAACTTTAACCGTTGGACAATCTGGTTAAAAATTGTAAACGCTTACAATAGGGTCATTTCGGGCGAAGCTTTTCAATGATGGGCAAATGTTCTAGATTTTTTTTTATTACATATATACATTAAGATTTCCACTACCTTATTCAACCATCTGTATAAACTTAATAGCCATAATTCAACTTTACATTTCATTAACTCGTTAAACAGACCCATAAAATGTAATACAACATACAAATAAGGCAAGATCTTGAGTTGGGGAGTAAGAGGTTGAAAACTTTTCTCTTTCGTACTTTGGTTTTATTCTTCTAGAACCTGTTCCAAAGTTGACACATTTGGGTATGAAATACCTTATCTTAGTGTAAACTATAAAATCAAATTGTTTTCATTGCTTATAACAATGAGAAAACTTTATTTATATTATTGTTTGCTTTTTTTATATATAACTAAAGACATCTTTGAAACGTGTTATGTTTTAATGTCCCGTGGTTTTACGAGAGAAGTATAAACGAATAAATTACCTCTTGGCAGATTATCTCCCTTTCCCTGGTAATCTTAAGGTCTCCCTTTACTTTCGATGTTACGAGCGCGTCTGTGACGGTAAGTTCTTAACTGCGCGCATAATGCATGAGATTTAGTCCCCCAGTAGAGAAATCTGCGCTTATTTCAAAACTACTTAACGGCAGTAAAAGTTTGAAGTTTTCATTTACATACTCGCTGAAATATACAATGCTTACGCTGCATTTGAATATGTAATAAAATATCGTTATCATCATATAGTATCTTCTAAGCCAGGCTCGTATCGAAGCAATTAATTATTTTTGGTATATTTATTTTATTATGTACAAATACGAACGTTATAGCAATTTTTATTCAAATAAGACTTCTCTATGTGTTTAAATTAAAATCCTTTAGAAAATTTTCATTTAATAATGAAAATGTTTAATTTTGTTGAAAGCAAATAATTTTGCATGAAATAAATTAATGCAATGATACACCGCATGAAAATAAAATAGGTTACAGAATTAAGATTATGATTAAAATAAAAACAAAATATATTCAACATAATATATAAATATTAATACACTGTCATTGAATTCAATACCATCAATGATTTAAATGAATCAAAAATTCAAAGTATTCAGAAATAAATATGAAATATAACAGCATCATATTCTTAATGCATCCACAGAATTTTAACATAATATACATTTAAATATATAAAATAAAATATCGATCTATCTAATCTCTATACTATTCTATGTCAAATAGCTATAAACAAATGAAGTAAAACTTTAGAATCCTGGGTAAATCGTTTTATTTAATCAAAAAATAGTAATGTGGTGCGATTAATAGATAGCTTAAATAATTTGCAGAGATTTATCAATCAAGGAACAGCTTTTTAATTATGCAAATGCATTATGCTTTGCTACTTCTGCTTAATTTAAATTTGCTTCAACAAGATTCAAGATTCTAATTATAAAGGCAAGAAGTAAGTTTATAAGTTTCAATAAGGACTAATTATTATTATTTCGCTATCGAAATTCTTCAGAAATATGTTGCTTGAAGATTAAAAGACATATTTTTATTTTATTGCAATGGTGTTGGGTTTCGTACTGACTTGTGGACACGAATCATGGCATGGAATCAAGTTAATCTGTTTTCCTATTAATATATTCCAATGAACTATAAAAGATACAATTTATTAATATTTATTTATACAAATATAATTCAGGAAATACGGTTGTAAATAACAGATTTTTTACTTGATGAATCCCTACGGCAGCATGATGAATTATAAAATGTGCTAATTAACCTTCGTTTCGGCGGTAGACTAACACAAAATAAAAATAGGCGGACACAAATGTTGGGCTGGGCATCGTTTCAAATGTTTCTATCAAATGAATATGAAATAATCATAATTAATCTTTCTAGAAAATGAAATAATCATAACAAATATTAGGTCCTTACATATGAAATTGGCGTTTAGTATGGGAGGAACATAAAGCCGATTTTTTTTTATTATAATATATTTATTTAATCAATGTATGTACCATTGCTATCTATGCACTTTTGCCATCTCATAGGTAGTTCATCGATCCCTTTACTAAAAAAACCATTCGGACGGGAATCAATAAAATCTTTGAAGGCGGTTTGGACTGCCCCATCGGAGTTGAATTTTTTCCTTTGCAAGAAGTTATCCAAATTTCGAAAAAAATGGTAATCTGTTGGGGCAAGGTCCGGAGAGTACGGTGGATGTCTTAGACATTCCAATTGAAGCTCCTCTAATTTGGTAGCCGTCTGTTGTGCAGTGTGTGGTCTAGCGTTATCATAAAGCAGCAGTGGCCTAGAGCGATTAACCAGCCTCGGTTGTTTAGCAGCTAGCTTTTCCATCATGGTTTGCAGTTGCTGACAATAGACATCTGCCGTAATCGTCTGGCCAGTTTAAGAAAGCTGTAGTGAACGACACCAGCACTAGTCCACCAAACGCTCACAAGTAACTTTTTTGGAGTCAATTTTCGCTTGGGGCATGGTTTGGCTGGTTCGGCAGGGTTCAGCCATTGCGATGAGCGCTTCCGATTATCGTACATGATCCACTTTTCATCACAGGTAATGATTCGATTTAAAATCCCTTCATTATTGTGCCGGTTGAGTAATGCCACGCAGCAGTCAACGCGCGTTTGTTGATTTGCTTCACTCAATTCGTGAGGTACCCACCTTTCAAGCTTTTTCACCTTACCAATTTGCTTCAAGTGGATTAAAACAGTTTTATCACTAACACCGCAGCCTGCAGCTAACTCGGATGTGGTTTGCGATGGATCCGCTTCCACAATAGCCTTCAATTCTTCATTATCAACTTTGGTCTCCGTCCGTCCACGGGGCTTGTTCTGCAGGTCGAAATTTCCAGAACGAAAACGTTGGAACCAAAAACGCCCTGTGTTTTCTTTTGCGGCACCGTCGCCATACACATCATTAATCCTTCGAGCCGTTTCTGCAGCACTGGTGCCACGGTGGAACTCGTACTCGTAAATAACGCGATATTTCAAGTTTTTCATTTTGTAAACTGAGTGACGCAAAGAAAAAAACAATTGAGGAAAAAACAAATGAATTATAAGTTTCAAAACACAAATACATGAGTAAATAGCTGTATAAATTTGGATTTGGAATTCCTAACCAAAGAGAAGATATTTGAGATCAAATTTGCCAGTACGGCAAAACGCCAATTTCATATGTAAGGACCTAATATTTATTCCAGAAATCTTGTCGGGTATCCGCAATACGGTACATTCCACAATATCAAATTTAACCACTTGATGTATAATAAAAAGGTTATAATAACTTTATATTAATGTAAGGCTTTAAAAGGTCTATATAAGCTGTCTTTACAGCTAAACTGCTTACTGCAGCATTGGTAAAAAATGTATATAGGTATCATTGGTAAAAAATGTTTTCTCTGAATCTTACTCGGACGGGATACTCAGCTGGCTATTGTTAACTAAGTAATGTGAACTTTCGGAATGGAGCATCCAAGAACTGGCTGAGTACAATCGATTACAAATTTGTTGGATTTTCACCCAAAACATAACCGCTATAAGTATTTACTGGTTTTCTAAAAAATTAATTAAATTTTACTATGTTATTTTTATGTTTTTAGAAATATATTTTGCATTAATTTTATAAATTCTTACTATAATATTTTCTAGGTTTGCAAAAAATATTATATCTATAAAACAAATTAAGAAAATATTTTTCCGTGGAACATAATTTTTACATTGAAACATATTATTCCAATATTTATAGACATTTTAATCGTAGCAGTTAATAACTCACAGATTATCAAGTCATCGTGCTTTCTATATCTTAGAATTATTTTTCATAGCGTAATTGTAAGTTTAATTTTTAATTTAATTTAATTAATTTTTGAAAACTTATTTCTCCTACTTTAATACTAATCCAAGCGCTTGAGCTACGAAAAACACAATTAACTCACTAGCCTCTCCTGGGACGAGATTTATCACTAAGCGAACGTCTTACTTCTAATCTCACCATAAAGTAAGCAAATTTTGTTTCCGACGCATTTAATCATTTCCTGTAATGAAAGATGCCTTATTAAGATATCAAAATTTGGAGCAAGTAAATATAATACTTTTAATAATGGCTATGAATTATTATTAAGTAACAAATCGTCTCGGGACACGCAAGTGAGTTATTTCGGCGATGGCGTGATGCTAAATAACAAGCTTTCACCAAATTTTCTAAAGCTCTCAAACAATTTTCTCGTCAAATGACACGTTTTCGAAGTGTAAGCTTCGACTTTTCGACGCTGTAAATCAAACTGGCCTAATGACTTAATTGAGTTTAAAATCACGGACAACTACCCCACTGAATATTTTACAATGTTAATAATAATACTACGTTATATTTTTTAATTTTCATCGTGTTATGAAGCACGTTCAAAAAATATTGCAGTGTACCCGTCTTCAGATAAAAAAATTATTATTCTTAAAATATCTCAAATAGGCTTCAAAACAAACTTTTATATAAATTATTCGATCAATTTAAAAATTATGATATTTATTTTGAGAGTATGTGTCATAATTGACAACTTCTGTCATTATTAACCCCGAAGTAGCAAATTTATGAAGGCAATAGAATGACTAAGCTAAGTCCTTAAACTTTTATATGAATTATTCGATCAATTTAATAATTATAATATTTATTTTGAGAGCATATGTTGCCAACTTGTCATTATTAACCCCAAAGTAGCAAATTTCTGAAGGCAATAGAATGACCCAGCTAAGTCCGCAGCATTACGAGGGACTTATTTGTGTAAATGATACCTAATATATTTGTATGTAAACTTATTTGTGCAGATGATTCTTTGTAAATTAGATCTGGGGAGATAATTGTCTGAGATTCATTATATTTTAAATAAGCACAGCCACCCTTCGTGGGCGATGATTCATTACAGCCAGGCTCAGGGTTCGTTTTGTCGCCTTCTCCCTGGAAAGCAGCAATAACAATTCATCATTCCCTTTAAACTGTAGAAATGGCGGGAGAAAAGACGCCGTCATAATTGCATGACGATTTACGGTCGGGGGAGAGCTTGCAATTCCAAATATTTCTACCGCGATACGACCTTATTACTCGTATTTTGTGAGAAATAAAATATCTCCAGTTCGCGTAACGGAGAACACACGTAATATCTTTCTTTGGAAACGGTATTGGTTAATTAAATTTATAAAATGATTCATACGATGATATTATGATCTAGGAAACCTAAAAAAACTTTTTTTGCATACATGAAAATAAAAATTATTTTTTGTGAAACCTTCATTTAAATTCAAGATCAAGAAAATTATTAATTGTAAAAAAAAATAACTAACTATAATAAATTAATAAAAAACTTCTTATAAAAATCAAATACTTATTTTTCTGATAAGTAGATTTTTAGTTTTATTTAATGATAAGATATTTTGTGAAAATTTTGTGATGTTTTGGACACTTGTACACTACTTAACAATTATTCTTTTATTAAATTTTATTAATTGTATACTACCTTTAATGCCTTTTTTGTATAGACCACAGAAACTAAAATATATAGACATCAATCACATTTGACACAAAATTACTATGAGCTTGTAAATTTTGAAACAATTATGAAAAGGTCAAACACTCGTAAAAAAATTTACTGTCGTAGTAAATATATCGCGATTTATTACAAAAAGATATTTTGACTTAAAGAAACTCGATTTGGAACGATGTGATAATATATAGAGATATATATATATAATATATAGATATATATTATATAATAGATATATCTATAGATATATTATAAATATATATATATATTATTTATATCTATATATATACGTATTGTTTACTAAATTTCTTTATAAAAATGTGTCTTGTATATTATGTTGTAAATGCGAAGGGGGGCATATATCCGCTGCGTCCCAATCTCCTCGCCTTAAGAAGGGGTTTAGTTCAAATCTGTGGTATTCCTCCATAGTACACAGTATCCAAGTCGCCTCTTTGAAAATTGCATTTTATACATAGGAGATTGAACCGTCCAATATTTTTGTAACCTTATTTACACCCTTACAACCATTCTCGAGATAAAAGGGTCTCCGTGTTGAGGCTTCTTACAATATCCTTTCTACCTCAAAACAGACGCCTTCACGATATCCATTAGGGTGTATGTGATATGTAATTATTTAAAAAATAATACAATATACGAGGCTCGACTTGTGTAGTCAAATGCTTGAATAATGTACTTTTAATATTAATGGTCGGAGGGTTCGAATCTCACTACCAGCCCTCCGAGTTAACCCTGTTTTCAAAACAGCGTAAGGCACTTTGATACTTGCCGTGTTGGCGAATATGTAATGTATATTTGATGCGACTGTCTTTCGTGCCTCAATCTTTACTTAAATAAATATAAACAAAAACTTAAATAGGGGCATATGTGCAAAAATTGTTAAATAAATTATATTAAAAAAAAACATTATTAGTGATACAAGACAATATTACTATTGTAAATAGATACAAAATTGTGAAAAACCGAGTAAACAATGAAATAGCCAAGATTAAAAAGAATTTTTATATCGAATATACAAAGATCATGTAACATAACCTATATGGAGCACAGGAGAACTCTGAAAAATGTTAAAAAATCAGAAGAAACCAGTAACTACCAAAATCTCTACAGAGGACTGGGAAAGATATTTTGAAAATCTGTACAGAGATGAAGAGCAATACAATATTCAAAACATAGAAGTAACTACGCAAGTCTCCTGGTTTGGACGATATATCAAATGAAATGGTGTAGTACGCACGAAATAATTTACCACACGAAATCCATAAACTGTTCAACAGAATCCTAAAGAATTGCAAGATACCACAGGATTGGCATACGAGTATCATAGTTCTCTTGTGTAAGAAAGGAATTAAAAGCAACCCTGAAAATTATAAAGGGATCTCTCTGTTAAGTTCGGTACCTACTTAAATTATTTACAGAATTTTTAAAACACAAATTCGTCTTTTACTTTAAAACAAAATCGTGAAAAAATTTAATAAACAAACAAAATTTAAAATTTGATTAAAACAAAACAAATATGCTGTACCTATATATATGTATACATAATATATGATTTCATAGTTCTTTCCCTATTACGCTTATTCATTACTACACTCTCTCTAACACTTCAATATTCATAATAAAATATTAAATAATAACTATTAATTAAAAAAATTATGTGTCCACAGAAAACCATACGAAAGTCCCTAAAATATATTTAAGTCTTACATTTTCATATTTATTTTATATTTTTTATATTATCTTATAATGACTTTTTGAAACAAAAATTTATCCAAAAAAAATTTTTGTTTATAAAAATTGGTACATTAATATAATATTTCAGGAGCAAAGTGAAAAATGAAAACAAGAATATACCTCTGTTGTGGCGTTGTGGAGATTTTTGTTAATTGGCGAAACATGCAGAAAATTTGGTTATTAGTATGTGTGTATTTAGGTTGAAAAGTACTATGAAATGGTATCGGGACACTCCCACAGACAATTGGTCATCTAGGAATTACTATCGACGATAAGTTTAAGTGGGAAGTGCACATTGACACGCTAACTGGTAAACTTAGAAAACTCATGTACTGCTTCAAACTTCTGAGGAATGTGCTGAACTTGAGCCAACTGCGTAATGTTTATTTCGCTCTCTGTCAGAGCAACTTAGGTTATGGTATAGTGGGTTGGGGTGGTGTAGCTATTACCATACTCGATCCGCTGATTAAAGCACACATTGGCTACAGTACGAATAATTTGAAAAAAGTCCTTCCAATTTAAATCAGAGCATTTATTTAATAGGCCAAAGGTATTAAATATAAGGCACGTAAAATTCTGTTGAAAGATTTGAATGTTAACAAAGAATTGCAGTAGGTACATAACCCAACTAAAATCTAATAAAGATAAAACTCTAGATAAATGAAATGTTCCACTAATGAAAACCTCCTTTGCTCAAAGGACATGCAATATTTATTGAACCGCGGAGATATAAGTATAACTAACTACCACAAGAGATCTCAAATGCTAAACCCCTTAAGTTCCAGACATTACTGATTGCACGGTTTTTCAAGATTTGGAGCAAGCGGCTGAAAAAGTTTCTTAGATAAACAGATTTGCGTGTCGTATCAATATTCTTACTATTTTCAAAATAAACTAATCGCTTGCTCTATGAAAATAGGATTAAATTCATAGTGTCCTGGAATGGGGCTCGAACACAGAATAATGAATTCTTGTTCTGTGGGCTCGAACCACCGACCTTCAAATCACTAGGCGAGCATCATAACCACAACACCAACAAGCCACACACATTTTTTCTTTTTTTTTATTTCATATATTTTAACTCCTTGTTATATATTCTGTACCAATATGTAACATGTTGCATGACATAAGCTGTATAACGGCCATAGTCACTTAATTTTCACATATTTTAATCATTTCATTTTACTTGTTACTATTTTCTGTTACGAAATTGTATTCTAGATTGTTTGCTTTCTTTACCATGATTATTTTTACATAATTTATATTATTTTATTTTACTGTATCATATTTTATAGATTTTTCCTCTATACTGTGACTATTTACTCACTTTATTTTATTTATTCTTCTTTTTCTTCTCTCCCTTATCTTAATGGGTCAGGGGCCCTGCATCGCATTGAAGGTTCCGACTTTTCGTGGGCTTTGCTCTGTTTTTATTTTATTTATTTATTCATATATTTTATAGAATTTTTAGTCTTGCTTGTGTTACTTTTCTGTGATTTTATTTATCTTTTTAACTAAATTACGTTATTTATTTTTTTCTTTGAATTTCTATTTATTAATTCTTTTATTATTCTTTTGCGTTAATTTCAGCTTTCCACTGTTTTTGTGGATCCATATGAAAGACTTTTATATTTTAAAATATTTATGCCCTTGATTATTACTGTTTGTATATACTTTCTTTCAAAGTAAATATAAGACCCGATTTAAGGTAATATAATGATAAAGCTACCTACTTTAGAACAGGTATTTCTATATATCTAGCGAGGTAGGTATTGGCCGAGAGACTTGTTACATATTATCCTATTTTTATATGTATTATGTGTGTTTGTAACAAGCAATTAAATGGCATTTGTTCAATAAACGACGATTTATCGGTAATGAAATGAAATAAAATGAATATGGGAAAATGTTTTACTACCGATATCAATGATGAAATATCGTTTTTACTAAACGATATAAAACTTATTAGACTGTGTGGTGGCAAGTAATAAAAATGTCTTAAATGTATAAAGTAAAAAATGAACAAAACTATTACACCTGAATTTAACCTTTTAGCGTGGGTGGCCCAAGCGTAAGAGTAATAACATCTAATAAAATGAAAATAAGTTGAAGCACTTCCGCTATTTCGGGGATTGTTGTGAGAGCTCATTGTTTGTCTTCCGGTAAACAAACCACCCTCGGTGGTCTCTCTTAAGTAACTAAACTTATGGTCTCCCAACCCCCGCAAGGCCGTGACAGGGTAATGGTGCTCTACAAATAATAATCATCTTGCTCCACCCCATCTTATAAGCCAACAACATATATTCAGCTTTGCTGTGTTAGTACAACAGGGAGATTATTTAATTTCAAATGTCGGTTAATACTTTCTAAATTATTGTAAAATAAAAAGATTTTCATAAAAATAATGAGATTATTTTAAATAAACTGGTAAAAATTTTATTTTTTAAATATGCGTTAAAGAAAAGCAGGTGAGAATATTTTATTATGCTTTAATGAAGAATATTTTATTATGCTTAATGATGAAAAAATATTCGCAACGCGCATAAATAACAAATTTTTATTTGAGAGATACTTATTCATTTTCATTTCATTTTGTAGAGGAAAAAAATTCTGATAGATACCTACAATAGGTTCACAGTTATTCCTCTAGAACTATCCATCACCATAAAACTGACAGCTAAATATTAAAATTAATATTTTCAATAAAAAAAGTAGTGTTCATAAAATTCATTTTCATAATAATGTTGTTTTTTTCAAAGTTATATACTCCTACATAGTTACTATCAAAATGTAATTAATGGCTTCATTGGTTACTTCCTTAATTTAATTATGAAATTAATGTCGTAATAAAACTTGATTTTTAAATCGAGCTACTTATCAAGTTTCTACTCGATAAACTATTTTAATTCATAAGAATATTAGTAGGAAAATTGCTTTAAAATGATTTATAAATTGTATTCTGGAAAGAAAAATTTATATTTTTCCTTATCGTCGTTAAATATCATTATTAAAATTTAACATTAGAACCTACGTAATACCTGTATTTTAAAATGGGTACAGCATATGTATTCGAACTTACATAAAATTTTTGAAAAAAAACGTTTTTGAAATATCGTGGGGAAATATTACGATACTGTTTTTTACCACTCTAATAATTAAAATGTATAAAATATTTATATAACCCCCATGTACTCACGTTAAATTTTCACCTACTGGATTCCATTCGGCATTTGTTTAATTAAAATTTTAAAACATTTTAATGCAAGATGTATTTTTTAAAACAAACTTGCATTTATTACCGTCACGTTGAATTCTTTCACAAGTTTGTATTTCGTTTTGTTCCTTTTAATATTCGTGTACATTTTAAATAAATTTTTAATATTTTTATCTTATCAAGACCTTCCGTGGGGTTGCCATCTGTATACTTTATATTTTAGTACACTTTCTTATGAATTACTTTATTGTTGGTTCCCTCCGGTAGTTTACGGTTATTAAGGATCAGAAAGGAAAGGTACTGTTATGACTTGTAGGAGTTAATATGAGTATTTCCGCTAACGCACTTACGTAAATTTTATGTCACACAGGTGTGTGATACTTAATGTAATAACTCGTCAACTCGTGCGTTCATCGACGGTTAAATACAGGCAAGTTACATAGCATACTAGCGAGTGAAATCATAAAGTCTTATACTATAATATTGTATTTGTGTATTTATATTTTAAATAGAAATGTGTACTAGGAACCGATTTACTGGTTTCCTAGGACGAGGTTAGAACTTCCGACCATTAGATTATTAGATTACTTTAACCACTACCACTAACCTAACCTTAATCAGTAACAGAATATCAAGCACCGTAATAAAATATTTTTTTTTACTAGTACAACTCTTAAAGACGCATATAATGTACATCAGAATATAACAAATCGTTCTGCGTTTTTATAGAAATAAACAATTCACAGGTTGTTTTACCTAAAAAGTTTCAGTTTGAAAATAGTAATATTTTTTAGTTATTCGAGCGTAATTAGGTGGGTTGTGTGTATTATATATAAATATACAAAAGCTAAGTCCGCATAATTATTACTATTATAGCAGTATTAAGAATTTTTTTAAATTATTTTATTTTCAATTATTGCGTTTTTTAAACATAAGGTATTTACTTGCCACTATCTCTGCCTCTCTGCCACTAGCTACCTCGCTAGATATATAGAAATACCTGTTCTGAAGTAGGTGGCTTTTTTATCAATTTATTACCTTAGATCGACATTTCATATTTATTTTGAAAGAAAGTACATTCATACAGTAAAAATCAAGGGCAAAAAATAAAAAAGTATAGAAAAGAAGGATAAATAGGAATGCAAAGGAGAAAATAAGTATTCCTTTATGATAAATTACATTTTGTTTGATTAAGTTAGGTTAGATAAGTTTATTTTCTTTTATATAATAAAAAGTGTTAAATTGCGAAAATAAATAAACATTAACCAGTAGGTATATGTATTCATAACTACGAGTTAATATATACATTATCGAATATTAATGTACAAAGAATAGGAATGCAAAGAAGAAACAAGAAATAACTAATTTGATAAAAAGATAGGTAAAAGCAGGACTAAGAAGTCTACAAAATGCGATAGACTAAATAAAATAAAATTAGTTAAATATTATCAGAATAGTGATTATATATATAACATGATAGGTACAGTAAAATAAAATAAATTAAAATATGTAAAAATAATCACCGTAAAGAGAACACTGTAGAATAGAAATTTGTAACAGATAAGAGTAACTAGCAAAATTAAATAATTAAAATATGTGAAACTGAAGTGAATATGGCCATTTTACAGCTTACATCATACAACATACACAATATATAACAAGCAGGACTAATACATGTTAAAAATATATTAAAAAAATAGAAAATATGCAAACAATCAGTGTCAGTTTACGAAGAGTTAATAATTATAGGTTATTTTCACTAGCGTAGGTACTCATTTATTTCTCGACACTCGATCACCAGACTGCTTAGTTTGCTTTTTAATATTTTAATTGTTCTTAGGCCGATCTGCCATCATCATAATCAAAGAATCTCTTCCAGCCACAAACCTTTATTACATTATTTAAAACCCTAAATTTATATTCCTAAATTAGTAAATTATTTTAATTTCATTTATTATATTGGTATTCTCGTCTTAACATCGCTTTGAAGTCAACTTTCTCCCACAAAACATTTGCTGTCCCTTTTATTACGTTACTTTTCAGCATTTCGTCTTTAAAAATACCAATAAAGTTCAGTTGATTGAAAATATTGTACTATTAAAATATCATTGCAAAAAAATGAAGCCATTGGGCTCAACTACCTACTGAGGCGAAACACATTACAAAAACACAGAATCTTGGGTAAAAACATAGATTTGTGAATTACTCAAGCTTGGGTGTGAGAAAACAGTGTCTTGCTCACTGGACTACGAGGTTACACAATTGCCATTCATCAATACTTGGAAACGAGACTTTATGCAAGATGCTCTATAAAATGTACAAATATATATTCCAGAAACGCAATATTTTTCATATGTCTTTTTAGATTATAACGTATCCTTTTTTATCAAACCATTCTCGAATTATTTTCTTCAAATAGAGCAAGTTAATTTTGTGGTGACATTATTGATATAATTAATAAAAATGTACTTTGTTTTCGCCACTTATATATTTAAGATATCAACACGTTTACTAACAAATTAAACATCAAAATCGAAGAATAGAATCCGTTAAATATTTCGACGAATTTCTTCACTCTTTCAGTGATCGCTCCTCTCTTCCAGCGTTCACGAGAGTGTCCTAGATGATTGCGGAGTATTCCATGTTGCCGCCGTCTTCGAGGTTTCGATAGTGCGTAATTCCTTTCGGCTCACCATCTCGTTATAATATCACTCACCCGCGAATTATTGAAACAACTCACATTTTCAATATCTCTAAAATAGCATCGAGATACCGAAAATATTAAAACACTCGCCAAATCACCGACGCGCAATGGCAGGTCTGCGCTGACTCGCAGTCGATACTAACGCTTGCAAATAAATTTGCGCGAATAAAGTCATTTAATATAGATTAACATCAATACAAATATAGCCTTCAGCCTTAAATTGTTAGGTTAGGTTAGGTTAGGTTTTCAATATCTTATATTTTTTTTCAATATCTTTTTGTTTTCAATATCAATATCTTAATACATTTTGAGAAAATTGAACGCCGAATAAAATAACAATAATTATAGTGTTTTACAAAGTTACCTCTGAAAGTTAAATATAAAATGTACACGTATTGATTTGTTTAATTTGTACAGATGGACAATCACTTCCAGCTCCACGAGCAGCGCGCGCTGCTGCCGCCGCCCTCGAGCAGGCCTGCGGGGGTGGCCGCTCCGGAGCCGGGCGCGCCCGCGCAGCACATCGTGCGCGTGGCGGGCGGCGCGCGGTACGCGCACGTGCTGCAGCGGCCCAGGGGCCCCCTGCCCAGGGGCAGGCAGACGCCGCACAACGCCAGCTTGGAGTGTCTGGATGGTATCGACCACTTTGTCATTCGCTTTACTCATTTGAAAAGCCTTTGAATATTTTTTTTATTTAACTTATTATTGCATTTAACTAATTATTAAATTTAAATAATAAGCCATTTCAATTTAATTAGCTGTTTAGCATCTTATTTGTGATCTTAGCTAATCATCAATCTTAAGTTTATTTATTCTTTTATATAAAAACTCTAACACAATACGTACCTAAATAGTATATAAAAAGCAGAAAAACAACACCATTAGCATCCACAAAATTCTGTAGTAAAAATTTTCTTTGTTAAAATATTTTTAAATTTGTTTTTCTAATTGTGAAACATACCTACAATAAGAAATTTGAACATAATACTTGATGCCACTTAACTGAAAGCAATAACTGAATTATCGTTTATGCAGAATATTAATAATGCTTCCATGATATTTATATTTTTACACCTATTAAAAATCACACATCGTTTTATGTTACATTAACAATTTATTTTTTAACTAGAATATACAAATAAATAATGTAGGTATCTCTACAAATGAAAAAAGAAAAAAAAAGAAAATTACTAAGCTATACCCGTATCTCTAAAGTTCATAAAAAGCACGTATGTTCACCAACAATAATCATACAACTAATTTTTTTTTTCAATTGATTCATCAACATTGTAGATTGACATTTTATTAAATATTGACTGTATTATTAGTATATATTTACTTATATTATTTGATATGATGGGATAACAGAAAGAAGAAGACACCTACATATTTCGGAAAAACCTTTCCATCGTCAGGGTGTTTTTTATATGTCAAAATATCAAAATGAATTACGTGTTTTGTTTTCCTAAATTATTTGAAAAATTATTTTTAAATATTATTGCTGAAGTTATTGATTACTCGCAATTATTGAAAAAAAAATAGAATTGGGTTAGTAGTTATTTAATTAATTATTAATTATATTTTGTTTATTACATGCTTTACTAATTTCCAACGATTCTAAATTATTCAATTTCAGACAAAAATTATTTATGTGTAAAATAAAAAGTCCTATATTTTTATTAAAACCGTGATCATTTTCTAATAAATGACTTGAAAAATTAAAAAAAACATGATTACTCAGACATCTCGAATGATTTTTAACTCTAACATTGAAATTTCGACCGTTTTTTACAATATAAAACGCTGTACAATCTTTACACGACAGTTCATAAACACCTGAATTGTTAAATATATTATCTTTATCTTTTGAATGTATGAGGAGTTTCCCTATATTATTATTTGTATAAAATGCAGGTCTATGAATATATGGTACAAATACAATTCTTATAATTTACATATTAAATTGACTTTTTTTTTAATACTTTGTAATCATGTAGACCTCGTCAGTGAAGAGAAGCTCTTGATTCTGATGAGAGCCTCAGTTCTTATTATTATGTATAGGTACATATCCGAGTCATTTAATAATACGGTAATAAAGGTAATTTGACGATGAATTATTGAAGTATTTTGAAAAAAAGCTATAGGTTTAAATGATTTTTGAATTTAAGTTTGATTTTAGGATGATTTTAATTTTTTCGATTTGCCCTGAGAGGTTACTGATGCAGCGTATCTTGTTGGTAAATTATCGTAGTAGTTAATGGCTTTATGAATATAGTGGTTCTGCATTTGGGGTGTTTTAAATTTAGGCATTATAAATTGGTTTCCATTTCTCATAAGCTTGAAATATTCCTGGTACTCTGTAAGACTTTTTTCTTTGCATATATTCAATATGAAAACTTGCTTGAAAATATCATCCACGTTTGGTACTGGAAGCAATTTAGAAAGATCTTTTGTTGAAAAGGTAGATTTTTTTTCGGTATTACTTTAATGATGATTTTTTGTGATATTTTTACTGAGTTTAGATTTTTTTTATAACAACCTCCCCGTCGTATGTGAATAGACTGAACAATGGCGTAATAAACAATTTTACAAATTTTCGTGCATAAAATATTCGTTAGTCTAACAAATATGTAGATACATTTCCTAATTTTTTTATCAGCTGTATGATGTGTCTATTCTACTTGAGGTGTTGATCAATGATCACACCAATGTATTTTGTTTCGGAGGTGGAGTTGATTGATGTACAATTAGGTACTTTACAGTTCGTATTACATTTTTGTTCATGGATTCTTCATGGATAAGATACTTGTTTTTTAGGTGTTGAGTGTCGGTAGGTTATTGTCAAACCATGATTTTAAAGTACTGATTTCTTTATTTGTTAATTGTTATTATTATTTATCTTTGAATTGTATAAAAATTGGCTAGTTATATTTTTCTATAATTTATTTTTTTAAATTTTATCAATTTATTATGTATTGTATCCATTATTAAATGCGATTTGTTTTATTGTATTTAATTCAATTTGAATATTAGAGTGAGACAGAGGTACATTGACAAGACGGTGTATCATTGAGTGATAACCCGAGTGTTTATATGACGATAGAAAGGTTTTTCCGAAACATGTAGGTGTAATTAATCAAATAATGTACGTAGATACATACAAATAATACAACCAATATATATAAATATATTAATTTATTATATACATTGGGCATGAACAGTAGTACCATCTTTCACGAGTCAATTCCAGGAAACGTAAATGTATTTTATTTTCGTGTCCACCTACACTCATTTTGTATCCCGGGATGACGGGGGGGAGAGGGCAGTAATGAATTTTACAATATGTGCAGTAATTGCATGTGCGTAATGAATGATCAGCAGAGTCCCAGCTGACCGCCACGACCTCCGCCTCCGGGACCCCGCGCCGCTGCCGCCCGGGGCTGGTGCAGGGACCCGAGTTCGGGCGCGCGCCCCCCGAGGGGGAGGGAGACCTCAACGCGGTGGACGACGCGCTGGACACGGATGATTCCGACGGAGAATGGTAAATTTGCATTCTTTCCTAACTCCACTGGGAATGAGAATATATTTAAGGTTTTTATTTTTATTTCTTCACGATTGCTTAAAATCTCATAAATATTGAGACATCTGACCATTAAAATTACTAATATTTTTTTTTAATTTTAATAATTAATAGAAATATAATTTATTTTGGAACGATATGTCCATGAACTGATTGAAAAACATTTTATATTATAAATGTGGACCGCTTAAGATAAGTTATGTCAGAAATGAAAAAATTCGTTGAAAACACACAAAACAGCAAAAAATCTTGTCTCTTAAAAATCTTATTTGTTTAAGTTCCATGAAAAACAAAGGAAAAAATTAATGTTACTTTTTTACGTCTGCTGTCACAATTGTGTTTTATATATTAAGTAATAACGTATTTTTTTTACCAAAAAAGTTAAATTAAATATTTCCTTAATTTTCTGATTATGCCGTACATAATAGAATCCTAAATCGAGGAGGGCGAGTAGGAAAATACATATTTTATTTTATCCCCCACTTAATAAAACAATTTACTTCATTAGGTCTATCACTTTGAAAGATACACAGAAAAATCAATATAAAAACGCACTATATTTATCATTTTTGGATAATTTATTTTCTGTGTAGCTTATTATCGAAGAACCAAACTTCACAGATGACATTTTATTTCATTAACTAAAATAAAATATGTACACCATTGTTTATCAATGTAAATTTTCTACTGCACCTTATAATCGAGATTTTACACCCTAGAATCTGGTACATTGCATTGTAATACTGTCAAATCTCAGTCGGATTTTTTTACTTTATCCAAGTAAAGATTTTCACTGAAATTCTTTATTCAGTCAGAGTAAGAACTGTGAACAGGAATTTTCTATTTTTTATATGAAAACTTCCACGCTCCTAATATTTCATTTTGGATTTGGCATTCCAATTTCTGGCTTTCAAACATTGTTTCTATTTTCACATTCTGCCTTCTCGACATTTCACAATTCATAAATGCACTCAAATAATAATAAAAAACGAATACTCTCCCACATGTTTCTCGTATTTCATGTCCATTTGAAATGTTTTTTAGTACTCCTAAAATTTTAAAATATTTACTATTACTGCTGCTTTAATGATTTAAATTTTAAATGTTTGTTCAATTCGAAATTGTAAGTAATTTTTACAAAGCCCTGATTCTCCCGAAAATATTTTCGATTTTGTAAAATGTTCGTTCATTGTGTGCGGAATGAAATAGTCCAATAGTCAAGTTCGGCCCGCCACGCTATCTGTGATGCTGTTTATTGCTTTTATTAATGTTTCTGATTAAATATTTAAATATCCACCGATTCATAAAATTTTCGATAAACAAAATTAAAAGTTAGCTAATAAGACACAATATCTACTGCAGCAGAGTAATAATAAAGGTTAAAAAATATATAAATCATTTTTCAAAATGCTTGTACAGATGATTAACACAATAACACGAAACCAAAATTTTTTTAGATAAACATTTTACAATTTCGTATCATTATTTTCCAAGCTGTATTTTTTCCTTTACATTATTCTCAAATTCTCAAAAAGATTTTTAATAATAAACAATTTAATCATAATACAATATAATGTAGGCACAATACCGAATACCCGTGAAAACTTTTTTAAAAATGTGTTTTCTTTAAAGCTTATGAGTAGATAAATCAAAATTAAAATAATTTTATACGAACTAATAGATGTTTGTAGGTCTGATAATACTAAATATCTTGTTAGAATAAAACAATCCAATGCGAGTAATTTATTTGTTTATTTATCGTGAAAATGTGAAATGGTATAGTAGCTTGTTGGTCTTGTGGTTAGGACACTGGACTCGTGATCCAAAGGTCGCTGGTTCGAACCTCACTCCAGACTAGCAAGTTAGTCCTATTTTCATAGCACAAGCGTTTAGCTTAGTTTGAAAATAGTAAGAATATTGATGTGACACGTATTCCGTGTTCACATCTCTAAAAAAAAAATCAATTGATTATTATAATATTTAAGTTGACTCATAGTCTTGTAGTTTTAATTGTCTTTTTTACAGTAACTGTTCAACAACTCACGACACTCCATCAAAGATTCCTCTCATCTGGCGGTCTCAGCACACTCATCAGGCCGTCAGCAAGGATGAGCAGCTAAAGTCGTGCCCCGGCACTCCGGCGAGCGTGTCCCATCATCAGCCCCAGGACGTCCTTCTGCACCCTCCAGTTCCGGTGGCCATCGTCCTCATATTCCTCACGGCATACCTGTGTCTGGGTGCCACCGTCTTCTCCGTTTGGGAGGGCTGGAGCTTTCTTGACTCCATTTACTTCTGTTTCATCACTATCTCTACAATTGGCTTTGGAGACTTCGCTCCGGGGCAAAATAGTTCTAAAATAACCACAGACTCGAACAAAAGTGAACACATCCACTTATTCGCGTGTTGTGCCTACTTAGTGTTCGGTTTGGTTTTGATAGCCATGTCTTTTAGTTTAGTGCAAGAAGAAGTTATGGCCAAGTGCTCGCAGGTAGCCAACTCTTTGGGACTAGTGAGACACTGATATTGCGCCAAAAGTGATACCGTTAATATGGACACTGAGCTGAGAATGTTATGATTAGGAATGCTATAAAGCGACTAACTGATTAAGCCGAATGATTTATTTTTTTTAAATTGTCACAGTACTGAGGTTTCTTGTAAAAATAATCATACGTTTTTAGTGTTTCTGTTCGTTTTGTCAGATATCATAAAAGAATTATAAAGTTCTTCAAAAATCACATATCAAGCCAGTACATTCTCCAATAAAATGTACATTTAAAATCAAATTATTTTTACAATATTATACAATACATGAAATAAAGAAATAATAACGTCACATTCATTTATAAATCGCGACTATGTACATTGATTTCTACATTGCATTTTTATTGATTGCTTTCATATACTGAAGTAATTTTTTGTTCAAATAAGGCAGATGTAAAAATAACCATATATTGTACCTAATGCTTTATGGATAATTTTACCAGTTTCCAGAACAAAAGCTTTTAATATTAAAATCTTTGTTTTTTTTTTGTTTTTAAAACGACTGTGACAATAGCTTTTTTGCGCTTAAATGTGACATGAACATAAAAAAATGTGACATTCGTTTTTCAGTGCGTGTTTGACGGAATCATTCCATTAAAATACTTATTTGTGTATTTTCGAGTCTATTCTGAGATCATATCATGTATCATTCATTTATTGCCTTAAAATTGAATGAAACGAGTGAAAAAACTATTATAAAATCGTTTCAAATGAACAGTACTTAAACTTAAGTTAGAATTTCCATATCGTATATATGTTAAACATAGGTTAAGATTTTAATAAAGAAATAAAAGGATGTTTTTTTAAATATTGAACTGATTTTTATTACGTCTTCCTTATTCTTACTTTGCATAGAAGGTAAATTAATATATTTTAAATTGCCTAATATTGTTTTGTGTTTTTGCGAAGCAAGAAATTTATTATCCACCTTAAAATATGTATTTTTACATCTTTTACAAAGATATTCACAGAATATAATAAAGAAATATTCTTCGTGAGATGTTGCAGTGTTGAGATTTTCTTAAAAATACAACAGATACAATATTTTTTATGAAATTATTATTATCGGAGATTTTTATCCAGCGTGCAAAAATGTTTAAACTTCATTATTTATAAAATTATACTTAAAAAAACTAAAGCTCGAATACATCGGTTCGTGAGAAAAGTAATAAATTATGTTATAATAACCCTTTACTTAACGTCAAGCATGAATGTTGGTATAAGGTGAATAATAAACACATCAACTTCACGATTAATGTTCAGTATTTTTCATGATATGAAATAATAAATCAAATTGCAGCAAAGAAAAAAACAGTTTAGAAAATTGTGTTAACTATGGGAATTATTTTATAAACATTGCACTATTTAGAGAATATTTACTGATTGTGTTGAATCAAAATAAATAATAATCAATCTGTATAATAAAGTGGAGAATTGAAATCATTCTTAACTTTTAATGTTTGAATTCTTTAGGAGCACTGTCACCGAGAGCTTCACCGAGAACATAATCATTTCGTTGTCTGTCCGTCTGTCTGTCTGTAACTTCGTGTCCGTCTGTCTGTCCGTAATTTCGTTCGAATCACTGCGTAAAAAATACAAATTAGACGGCCGAATATGGAGCTTGAACCCCAAACCAACCAGCAAACCTGAACCGGCCGCTTAAGGCGTATTGCTACCGCCGCCTTTCAAATCGTCAAAAAGGTATTTAAAATATATTCTAGGGCTTAGCAAAGACGCGAAGCAATGCTACGTCATTTTTGACGGGTTATAGCCAGTAATTTATATTTTTATTAAAGCGCGTTACAAAATTGAGTAATAAATTTATGTCACATTTCACTTAAAAAAGAGGGATCATACTTTCGGTTATTGAAAAGGTAGGCAGCCATAAATTTATCGAAGATAGCCACCAAATATTCATTTTGGCGGCTTTAAGTAGAAAAACGAAATTAAAAAACGTACGGGTGATAAGTATATTGATGGTCCATCAGACCATCAATATATCACCACTATCTATCAGACAGGTCTATCAGACCATCAGTATATCAGGTATATCATCCACATTTTCATTACTTCGACTGATTTTTCAAAATATAAAAATAGCAATCTTTTAAACGATTAAAATGTCATTTGCACGTATCTGTATGGCGGCAAGGCGGTGTAGTTTGGCGCTGGCTATATTCTTTGCCTTGAGAGTACATATTAATATGTTCCGAACTCTTTATCATTATCTGTTCAGTTTAAAGAAAACTGTTTATAGGAATAAACTAACGAAAATTTTTGAAAAATGTGAATTAAACTTGTATTTAATGTTATTGAGACAGAAAGTATTATTTTTATTGTTCACAAAAAATATTTATAGGAATTTCTGGCAATTTCTCCCTTAAGGCTAGGCCTATTCTAGAGGCACCGCATTACATTTTAATGTAGGTATTTTCTGGGTTTGAGGTAAAATATTATGTAAAAAGTATAAAAGCAACAGTATAAAAGCATAAGTAAAATAAACATAAAATAAAACATAACTCGTACTTGTTATTCTGGTGTATGTAAATCATCTGAACCAAGTAAACTAAATCATAGAAATGCGCTAATTATTAATAATACATTAACAGCTGACTTTCCAATTGCTAAGGGCAATGTGCGTGACCAGCAATAGATCATGTATATGTCTATATGAAAGCAAGTTTTGCAAGTTCAACAATTCGCTTGATACATTTCGTGAAAACGCGAATTCTTAAATCATATTAGGGATGTGAAATAACGTTACAAGGTTTTACAATACCGCCGAATATATAGATTTTTTCTTATATGTTAACGCGCAGGATTTAGAACACTCGAAGCGATTTCAAGGTATATTACTGAAATTAACCAAATTTTCTTTTACGGTATTTTTTTCTGTATTACTTTTAACATTTTTATTATTTTCTGTGGAGTTGAAGTATTGAAGGTGTAAAGTAATACTACATATTATCTTTATTTCTATTTCAAATAATTTAAATGAAAACCACTTAAATCAAAGCTTAAACAAAATTACAATAACTGGAAACATTTGTATATTATATATCAAAATTTGTTATAATTTAAGAGGATATGAAAAAAGCCTAATTATTCATACACAATACTAACTGTACAAAAAAAAAATTTAAAAACTGAAACAATTGCATATGAATAGTGTTAGTCATATTAACCAAAAGAGGTGAGCTGAGTGTCTTCTTAATATAATCGTTTTAAATAACATAATATTTTAAAAATTACCAACATCGTGTGCTCTTCAAAAGTTGTATGGAGTCAATGGGTACAATATAAATGTTTGACATATTTTGTCGGAAAACAAAATTTAAAATATAAAAACTATTCTGATGTTTACGGTTTAAAAATATGTAATTGGTTAACTTGTGATTAACTTGCATTTATTTTCACACCACTGCTGAGGTGGAATGGAGGCGCGTATTTATATGTTTTTTAAAATATAGTCGTTTTAACATTTTTTTTTTGTAAAAACGACCATAAAAACAACATATTAGTGGATAATTATAAACGGAACATGTATAGGTAAAACTTAAAAAACGACTAAAGTAACGTCCGTTGATATTATTCAAACGCGTTACATATTATTATTAAAAAGTCCAAATTAGCTGATATTTGATATTTATTTATTTTAATATTATAGTGTATCGTACTGTTTGCGCTTTAAAGTTATAATCTCACTTTTGTATAAAAATTGTAGATTAGAATAATTTCTACCAAAAAAGTTCATTGCAAGTGTTTCATACGGATCTTTTTCAGTACGTCTAAGGTTCTCGCGTTATGCAGCTTAAAAACGTTCAATTGGATAAATATTTAAGTACCTTTTGTACAGTGTAAGACGCACTTTTTTTATACAGGTATGAAGATACACACGACAGGTAAACTTTTATCATAGCAAATTACCCGTAACCATATACAAACTAAGAAAACTTAAATAAATATATATGTAATATGCCAACAATATAAAAATTCATGTCTATTAAATCAGCTCAGTTTATTTCTTAATTATTTTATTTGTAGAGTTTTCTGATTTTAGAGATTATTTTGATAAAATCTCGGGAAGCCAAACTCTCGACGCTGGAGAACAGATGCTCGGTCAATGTCTGAAGGGATCATTTTTTCCACTTTTAACGGGCTCTCTTATTGAATTATTTACTGTAATAGATCTGAGGAACGTATGTCGCGACGCCAGAAAGAGACTGCATGACACAGAGAGAGAATGTATAAAAGGGCGCACGAATGTCAAGTCGAGACTCTTTTACTACCATTGTTATCGAGACCGCATCTTACTGTATAAACGATTGTCTAACCCCTTATTGTTACCGAATAAATACTTACGAGAACAAAGTCTTTACTTGGAGCAACCTCATCCCGAAATAAGATTATTACATTTACAAACTTTGATATTGCATATCTCTATAACTATTGATATAAGGTTATGGTTGCTTGAAAATTTTCGATTGATTATCAAGCCAGGAATCTACCTTTAAAGTTTTTATCACTTGCTGTGAGACACCCTGTATAATAGATCGCTTTGTATCAAAATTCTTTTTTTTTGGGTGATGATTATCTTACTGGTGTAATGGTCATGACGCTCGCCTAGTGAACCGGTGATTAGTGGTTTGGGCCCCATTTCAGAAAGTTAGTTCTATTTTCATAGCACAAACGTTTAGCTTATTATAGACTATATGAAGAATATCGGTGTGATACGCATTGCCTGTTCGCGTCTCTATTTATTTTAAAAAATCCTTTGAAGTGAGTTGTATAAAACCGCTTTAATTTCCATTCTTCGTTTGCTGATATTTATTAGCGCCAATTGAAAGTCTATTCATGATTTTCATTCCTCATGAAGTGTATGTTTTAACGTCAATCCAACCTGCAAGGAATTGAATTAAATATCACGTAAGAGAACAGAGAGCGCCCGAACCCACTGCGCTCCCAGCTCAGAAGCACGCGACTTGCATATTACTTGAAAATTGCAACGCGATTTACCCCCAGCTTAATGCACGTGAATGCGTTTAATCCGACTCTACTGAAACGCCGCCGCGCTATTGTCGGGGGCGCGCCAAGGGTTGAAAGGAAAGGGACGACTTTTATGAAAAGAAATTGTAAGAACAGCGCGGGGTTACCGCTTTAAGCATTAGCGGATTTTTAATTTACCCTCTTGAGGTGTATGAAATTAAGATAGAAAAATTCCTTAATTGCATATAATTGCGCGCACGTAAACGGAATTTAAATATTACAAAAGGCTTTTATTCTTGCTAAGATGCTTATGAATGTGAGATTTCCAAAAAGTGTTGGGTGATCAGAAATATGGGGTGTCATTCTCCAGTCAGATATTTCATTACTGAAGATCGTGATCCCCAAATTATGCTCAGCCGATGTCCTTTGCAGTTTTCCTCCACCTTTCTAGGCCAGTAGCTTCAATGATACAGTCAGTCCAGTTGGAGAAATAATAATGGATAACCCAAAACAAATCTTTTTCATAATATGTAAGGGGGTTTTAAATAATAAAGGGCATTTTATTTTTTAAATTATGTTTCTTGTTGAGAGTGAAATTTTACGAGCGAAACGCGTGTCGAAGGTCACAACTCACCATTCAAAAGCAAAGATGGCGGTTTTCCGAGTGGTGATTTGACTGGTAGCAAGTGACGACATCATATCGTGAGCATGTTGTAAGAGAATTGATAAGTTATCGATAAGTATCGATATTAATATGTAATAATGTAATAACCAAAGATTGGGGATATCTGGTTTGTGTTAGCCTAGCTGGCTGAGGGGTGGATGATTGCCGGCACTTGGGCGTGGAACCCGCACAAGCCCCTGCAGGGTCCCTTAAAAGCGGAGCCCTCCCTGTTTCTCGGGGTCGTCAATAAACCGACTACCTAACCTCATCCGACGCAAACTACTTAAACCAACAAAAAGATTCCCTTTGTCTTTGGAAGGATTTCCATGCTTGAATGCTGTAAAACCTTGATAGAAAACGTTAACTTCTATTTCGTCCTCTGTAAGAAAGACAGGGCCAGAATCAGTATAAAAATCATTCACTCATATGGAATAGCTGGGATAATATAAATTTGTTACTAACACTCTAACACTTGACCAAAGTAAATGTTGCAAGATGCAGAATCGTGGGACGCCGCTCTAAAAAGGCATAATGAGATTGCACAATAATTTGTAACATCGCTGACTACGCCCACAAAGGAGGCTAATGTCGTCATCAATTCGTACCAAAAGAGTACATGATTCTTCAACCACCGGCCTAAAAGAAAGGCGCCTCCGTTCCGGAGGAGCAAGGGGGGCCATTTAGTCACTTAGGAAGCTGGTCACCGGGTTTAGGCGGGCGCGGAGCCTTAACTCCCCTCAGCAGAGATGCTGGGGGCTTAAAACAAAAATTTAGCATTCAAAGAAACTATGATTTCATATAAACTCACGGGCTGTTGTAGAATCCTTTCGAACGAACCATCTCCGAGACCTTATCTACTTATTTTTAAAGAAGTTTCGCTTCAAAAATGTCTTATTTCGTAGATAGCAAATATATGTATTATTTTCCCCAGGAATTAATATGAACAGGTTCATGCACGTCTAAGACGACACCATTCAAGGTAAGAATATGTTAATATAAAGTGTTTAAAATTGTTAATTTCAGTGTTATTTAATATGTGAATTTCTCCCCTTTATGCCGTTCGATTGATTTTATTGGGTTGTTTCCAAACGGAGATGTTTATTTTCTAAATACACGAATTCTGTCTGGTGAACGTATTTTATCGTAACATAAATGTATAGATTATTAGGTTCGTTAGATGTTTATATTACGTATTATTATGCAATCGTTTCCACACTGCTCCTATAAAAGAATTTGAAGTCATTACGATACACAACGGGGTCCTTCATCCATTAGACGAATCATGTGCCAATTCAACGACGTATTACGAATAGTATATATTGTATTTATCGAGATTTAGTCGCATTTATTATTTCTAGTAAGGTTTTTAGTATTGGTGCCAGGCTCATAGTTCATATTCATAGCCCGACTGTAATAGGTATTTTTGTCGCGTAAGAGGTAGCACTTTTAGTAGCATAACTGTGTTTTATGTTTCGTCCCTGACGGACAGGATGGAAAAGCTGTGGTTATTTAGGTAAAACACTTAGTAAATGCAAAGGACATTAGGTATTATCAATTTCGTATGCGAACCCAAGATGTTAGTTAATATTTTTAGTTAATATTGCATTCAAAAGCACAATTTTCACAGAATTATTATTTTCAGTTAATACGTATTTTTAGTTAATTTATTGTATAGGTTAATTTCCTATAGTATAGAACATTATTTCATATGAAAAGTTGAATTTTAGTAGTAGTAATATTTCTGTATAGAATATTTAATTTTTAACAACTGTATCGCTACATCATATGGTTGAAGTCGACCGGTTGCATCCTGCCGCTCAATCGCGCGCGCTCACATATAAGAAAAATGTTCTATTTTATATTGAGATTTATATTATATTATACTTCGCCTTATACGTTTGGACCACCCCCTCATACATCACTCTGGTACCGGACCAAGAGATATATTGGATTTCTATATTTAACAAAACCACACTTTTGATGAGGACACCCTACTATCTAGCTGGGTCATCACAGGAGGAGGAGACCGCGGCAGTAAATTCGACATTCCGTCTTTTTTGTCTCCTTTCGAAAATACAGTCTATTAACTTTCTTACCTTTCCCCTCACCCCTTTATTTACCCTCATCTCCTTTAATCCCGTTTTACACCCATTCCCCAAGCGTGGCGAATTGCGTCACTTACACATCGTTTGAAAATGCTGTTACGAAAATTGCTTATGTTCTAGGCGCTCTTATTGTTTGGTGATATAGTTTCCACAATATAATTGATAACAAATTCATAATGTGTTATTATGATAATTACATGGGTACCGTATTTAATGTGAGAACTGTCATTGATGGCAATTTTAGTTTGTGTCGTATATCTTAAGTTGGAACATCTTCAGCTATGTTGAAAAGAAACCCTGACGCCGAGTTGTACATCAGGCGAAATCTGGGCTGTCAATGGGCTATGAAACTATATAATAATAGTGACAAAAGTAGAAAAATACAAAGTTACTGTTAACAAATTTTTATTTAACTAATTGTATCATCGATCGAAAAGTAAGCCGAACTAATTCTAGAGTAAGCGGATGGAACTCAATTCCCTTGCTCGATTACACCGCATAAAACCGCTAATACCTCTTCCTAAGAAAAATGGTGAAGATAAAATGTTTATACATTTAAAATTTGTCCTTCCATATTATAACCATTACAACGAATTTTCTGTGGGATTTTAAGTTATTTCTTAATACACGTTGCATATTCTAAAACAAGTTGCTTCTTCAGTAACAACAAAATAATATAAAATAATTAATGTACGTATGATTATTATCGTGTATTAGAAATTTAACGGTGTATTTTTCATACACAAAATAAATTTCCTGCACAGGTGTATCGGTATTTAAAAGGAGGACATCCGTGGTTCGAATCCCGGTAGCGGCCAAATACTTTTTCGTAGATTTGATTTTTCTGTATGTCTTTGTAATTAATTTGGGTTTTACGACATTTAAATATTTCTATATGATAGTTAATATATTTATTTAAGAAGAATTTTACATGATGAAAATGGAGAATTTAATCAATTAAAAGCACTGTTTTATGGTGTTAATATAAACATTTCTATTCCTTGACCTGAAGGGCTGAACATTCTAAAGGATAAAGATTCATCTCTTTGTCTCCATATCAAATACTTCAACCTTGGGACTGACGAACGTATACAGTAGCCAGTACAGAAATGTCTCCACCCATAAAATAACAGTTTTCTTGTAACATATCAGATTTTGTTATAGTTTTTTTGATCCCTTTTCACTTCAAATTATAAAGTAACAATGTTTTAACAGGAAAATACCAAATATACATTTTATTTGTATTTATAATACTTTAGAGGGTGTTTTTAGAATTTCCTTTACTTTATTGGAAAAAATAATCAATAAAAAAATATTTTTTTACAATTAAAAAAATTAAGTGTTACATTTTTTTTGATATTATTTCACTATTAGCTAAGAAAAAGTTATTAGTATTTTTTGTCCTCCTTTATTTTTTATCATAGCTTCAATACGACTATTTTTTTCCAAAATATATGTTTACAAAAAACAAAAAAGTCATGCCTCAATTTTCCCACTGTACGCGCCTGTAATATAGATATACCTAGGTAATATCGGGCTTCGTTGGTACTACAATCATAGCAAGACACAGTCTGATTCGTGTCTGCCTCCAGTGTCTCTGTCTGTGGTGTTTGCCTCCCACCCTCTAAACACTAAGCATCTTCTCTCGGGCCTCCCGATACTCACCCAATCGTCCTGCAGGCTCGCTGCCAAAGAGCCACTTAAGTGCTCGTTTGTCGTCCATTGCATTGTCGCAACGTGAAGTGTTCGCTACGCTACGCCCAATGGAGTCGTCTAAATTTAATGTATCGTGTTATCGGATGCAATTTGCATTGTTCGTTACACACCATTTTCATGCTTGAATATTTTTTTTTTTATTTCAAAAAAATCCTTGTTTACAAATAAAGGTACTTAATACTAATTTAATAATAACAATATAAGATAAGTTACACATTTTTTTGTTGTTGTTAAATTTGTGGATTATGCCACTCTACTAGGCTACGCCTGTCCCTTTACTTACTTTATTTACTTTTTTAGGTAATTAGGTACTTAATTTATTTTTTATTACCAAACATTAAATACACCAGAGTCTATCTAAATATTTAAATACATTTCAATGTAGGAATGTAGTATTCTTACATTTCTTTCAGACCCGTTTTGCCATCCAGATGCGCATATAATTACTCCCTTTCTTTTATCTCGTAGCGTCTGCTTGCTTGTCTGTCGAAAAAATTTTGGATCGATTTTTAACCATTTTCCCGCAATCCAATCGAGCTGAAACTTTGCAGGCAGACTGATCTAAAAATTATCTAAAAAATATTCGTTTAAAAAAATTAATAATTATAGTAAAATTTTGGATTTTTCGAATTTTTTAATTACTCCCTTTTGTGGCGTCGCCCGACTCAAGTCCAACGCGTGGGGTAAGCGCCAAACCTGTTTCAACTAGTAAATGAGAAAGGGAGTATAATAAAAAGTTGGTTTTCATGGATTAGTTTTTATTAATTATTATTTTACGCATATTTCAAATATAACGCAAAATGAACAATATTGAGAGCCATCGAGGCGTAGACTAACAACATGTACAAAGCATATGACAAACCATGGCGGTGGCAAGTAGAGACCGGAGTTAAATCATTACAAATCCTTTCACATTCAACACTGTTATTTTTTTAAACGATACAAAATGTATTTTATTCTTGAACAATTATATCGTTCCTTTATTATCACATTTCACCGTTCAGTGAATAGGGAAAGAATTTTGATTTAATTTACCCTAAGTCTTATGTTGCAATAGAAAATAATATCTATGCGTTCGTCTCTGGTGAGAATGCGTCAATTCGAAAATGGGAGTATTGAAAAGATGTTAAGCTTCTGCAAACAGATGGAGAAGTTGTAATTTGAAATTATTCTATGAAATAATTTGACACTATTGAAATTTAGAAATTTTCATTTGCTTCTTGCGTATTTAAAACAAATAGTAGTATCATTATTATTCGGTCGTTTCGGAAAATAACAATGTTTATTGTGATTTTCACGAAAAAACGAAAAAAATAATTCAAATCAATATTTCATTTAATAAAGAAATAAATATGTGTACAAAACAAATTGATTTTTACCAACTTAAAAAATATATTAGGATTTATTTGAAATAAATAATTTAAAACTTATATTTTAGACAAAACTCCACATTGCAATGATTGGTTTGAGTGATAAAAACATCGCTTCGACGTCAAATAAATAAGAACACACAGACAAAATATTTACGTACCTTTTTTAATTTTAAATGGTTTTTATGCCATTAATGCACAACTGTTGAGTATCGAAAATTGATTTCCACTATCGTATATGTAGACATAAAAACACAGGACGCAATTTCTACTTCCTGTCTTAGGATTTAACGACGATCATTAATGAATCCCTTATATTACACATTCCTTTCAATCGACATATCACCCTTATTAGACCATGTAGATTAATGACTACTCTCCACAGGTCTCATCTGAAATTACAAAAGTCATGTAAAGTAATTAGTAATTACATCGATATAAATAAATTTTCCCGTGTATTTTTGAAAATTAGGGTAATAATCACCGAATAAAGTGGGCTGTCGTAAATCTACGTCTTGTCTATTTTTGAATGTTGGGGTAACAATCTTGTTATTTTTTTATTATTATTTTTTATTTTATATATATTTTTTTAAAAATAGAGATGCGAACACGGAATACGTGTCACATCAATATTCTTACTACTTTCAAACTAAGCTCAACGCTTGTGCTATGAAAATAGGACTAACTTGCTAGTCTGGAGTGAGGTTCGAACCCGTGACCTTTGGATCACGAGGCGAGTGTCCTAACCACAAGACCAACAAGCTACTCATTTTACAACAAGCTGCATATTTTATATAATGGGATTGGTGAGTACTTCGTTTCATTTCTGTAAACTGCATTGTTTGCGATCGGACATCCTCCACTACAAGTATATTAACTTTTTAAGCATCGTCTAGGGTAGTCACCTCAACGAGCCGCTCCGGAAGGAAGTCGCCTTTTATCGACTTTCTTCCGCGCTTGAAAAGACTGTGCCACTTAACACCACAGTTTTTCCAGGAATACCGTTCCTGTTAACCGCCAATCTCTCTTTCAAAATGGTTTGAGTTATTTTTACTGATTTTGTGAGGAACTTAATGGTTCGTGATACTCAATTTTGTCTATAATTTTTGTTTTCTTCTAGTTTATCTCGCTTGTTCTATATATCTCAAAGAATATTGGATTTAAAGACAGTATATATACCTTAAAAAGTTTCAAAATCTAACTTTGTAGATACACTAGTATTCCCATTCCTGCATCACCCCTGAATATCACTTATTTCTTGATTACATCTTGTACAAAGATAAATACTCCCATGAAGATGTCAATTTTTTTTATATTTTGATAAAATCGTAGATAAACGTAAAAATATTTCTTACCAAAAGTTAGTAAATCCACCTAATTCGCATTTTTAAGAAAAATTATATTTTGCTCCAAGATATTTATTACGTCATAGCGAAGTCTTTCAATCGCCTGCAACAGGGAAGGCTCAGCCACAAGCTACACATTTATATTCGATTAGGTACACCTGCCGAATATTATTATTTTTTAATCTTAAGCATGTCCATAATAAGAAAAGAAGTACATTTTCATTTGATTTAACCATAACTAAAAAAAATATATTGATGTGTATATTTTGTTCCTACATATTTAAGCATTGTTGCCGAACATTATTATATATATAGGACATAAAATGACAGTAAAAATACGCCTAAGTATATAATATACTACCGTGTTCAAAACATATCGAATACATTTATTCATACACATTATACTTGAGGAGTATACAAGCAAAGGCAATAATTTCCCACATTTAAATACAAGAAGCCTGTAACTACTCAAGGAAATTTTATTCGAGGAGAATATAACAATAATATCAAATAAAAAAAGATTTTTTAAATGAATCGAATAAACACATACGAAGTTCAAAATCAACACTCACTTTGGTATGAAGTCACATGACACATCCTTGGGAGGTCGATGGGTTGAAATGGATATTGCTGCCTTTGATATTTACTCTACCAGAATATTGCTGTCTTTGCTATTAATATTGATTTGGAAACATGATTTTGAAAGGGATAGAGCGATATTTCCTATAAAATCTCGAATTCGGTACATTCTAAATTAGTAATCCTCGGTGACTGCATTCAAAACATACTTTTTAATCTTTGGATATTGCTGCCCTTGCTTTTATACCTCTCACTAAAGTACTCTATTTTCTTTAAAAGTAGTCCTTTGGCAATGGTAGACAACTCCCAGCGGGCCCGTCATTGTTTGAAACACATCTAGAATGCATCTTTTCAAATGGTCTTCAGCTGGGTCGTCGAGTTCCGCATAATGTGGTCTCCTCCCGAGTCCTTTTCAGCGGAATTTTTAGCTGCAAATAGCTAAAAGTTACACCGAGACATAATAGAAAGCATTACAAATCATGGAAATGCTGTTTTTGGCCTAGAAAACCGGAATCAGATGCGAAGAATGGGATTTCCAAACGGAGTTGCTTCTGTTCTATTGTTAGCGGCACAAAGTATGCGGACACTCTCTTCACGCCTCGGTCACAATTTAATTTATCGATCCAATAGGTACCGATAAATCGCTCTTGAAGGGCGGATTGCCTAATTTAAGAAGAAGAAGAAAGGTACCGATACAAAACTCCACCTCGTTCGTAAGTTCTCGGGCTGTGATACGCTGAACCTGCATGACTACCATGGCTACGATGTGATTGACCAATGTGGTCAATCAAATCGTTGTTTCGGCTTTTTGAGGAACTACCGGGGGCGGTTCGCTGTCCACTCGTGTGCGGCAATATTTAAAGCGGGTGTGCCGCTCCTTTGCCCGTAAGATGCTCATAACATCTTCCCCAAAAGCCTGTTGGATCTTGTTAACGGTTTGCACTTGAGTATCATCGAGCTTTTGGAAAAAAATTATTCAATATCGTTGCTAAATTCGTCCATCATTTCACAACAGTCTGACTGGCAAAAAAATACTTTTATTTTATTTGACTGATTTTTTATGGGGTGTCTTGTTGGTTTAAAGCGTCGCTCCAAAAAGAACATCAACCCTTCCGGCGGTTCAACGCTAAGTGAGATAATTTACCTCCTACAAACTGCAAAATGAATGTGAGTCTAAATATACATCGTTAATACTGTTAGTAGTTGACGTCGCGATTAACTGTATTTAATGGTTACGAAAGGTGGCTCATAATTTATTTATTTGTATAATTGCTGGCTTTGTACACGCGTAATAACCTAGTTAAGGCGGTTCATACAATTTTCAAGCTGTCAAAAGAGGCAATATGCATCGATAGATCATGCTACTTCAAAACGAGATCGAGACATGAACAAACGTCATATCAGATGAACTTTGCACGAGCGTATATTTACATGTCATTGAAAGACAGAAAGGTTGCGAGGAAATGAGACAACCATACGGAGTACCGACGCATAAAATATGTGGGAACGCAAGTCATGCTAGCGTACTATTATTAGAATTTTAAATGTTTTAAGTCTAGAATTTACAAAAGCGCATTTATATTTCTCCAATAATTTTTGTGTTGTAAAAAAATAGTAAACAACAATTTTTCTTATATCACTGTTTTTTAATTTAAAACATGTGTCGCATAAGAAGATTTAGATATTATTTTGACTTCCGACTGAAATGTCAAAATACCTGTGAATTTAATTTATTTCAAATATATTTTATCTAAAATAAACCAAAAACTATTTGTGATGCGCTCCTCTTCTTCGCCTTTCAGCTCGATCCTACTCCTAACTGAGTTTACGCCTTGTTAGAGGCAAACAAGCTATCTATCTACGTCGGATGAAGGCTCTACGGTTTTTAACGTAGTATTTCCAAACACCCTCGCTTTATTCAAGACCTCCCCAGTTCACGTTGTGTAATTTTTTGTTTCGAACTATAGGGGATGAATTGGTTTTGTGGTAACCCTATCGCAAGCTAAACTTAAATTAAATACTGGGGTATGAAGTTCGTGAATGTGAATGGAAAACGCAAACAAAACTACCTAGCACGTCAATTAAGCCCTACGGTGCAATTGCTAAACATACTATGTTCCGTGGCCCTATATTATTTACCTATCATTCCTACGGACTGAAACCACTGCATCTGGTGTAGCTGTGCTTCCAGAGTGCGCGATCCTCTGCTTCCATGCCCTCTCCGCTCGATCCCTCATTGTCCTACCTGTATGGGATCGACCGCCATCCACTGGAAAGGTTAGTGACGTGCCGTTATCACATGCGCATGCACATATAGAGTACATAGATCCCCTGAAAGCCCTCGAGTCCTTCGTAGCCGCTCCTATGGATGATTCCGTCTTCGACGCCCTCGCTGATTAATAATTTTATCTTCCGCCGTTATCTCGCTGTGCTTATTCCCTACGATCTTTTATATTTACTCTGCATTATCTTTATATCAATTACATTGTTACGTTTATTTACTAGCCGGCCTAAGTTCCGTCACCTGTATCTGGCCCTATGTCTCATTCTAGTGGTACGTTGGGTTCTAATGGATAAGGGGTTTGTAGAAGGTATGTGTAAATGTATGTGTACGCGGAAAATGTGGTTGCTTTAAATTCGGCCCCTCCATACCCAAAGGCTCATCGGTGACTGATCCCATCTTCCTTCTCCCGACACGAGTTCCGGATACGTTGACCTGAGCCTGGATGCGCCTTTTCATGTTGGGCCTCTTCTGTGCAAAGTACCGCACCATCCCTCGCGTCAGTGTCTGGCGTCCGGGCTCAGAGCCAGTTTGCCCCCCGAATTCCAACTCCTCCAGGTTAAACTAAGTTAAACTACGGTATATATACTGAAGCTACTGTAAAGATGGTCCCGGGCCACCTGTCAAGTCAAAAATATGCGAGTGGGGAGGGGGAGTTTCCTAGGCTCCCCAACCCTCGCCTGTGAGCAACTGCAGCCCATTGGCCATTCGCGACACTACAGTGACTGCAACCACCCTCCCAGGTAGTACTTATTATAATCTGATATGCATCAATACGTTCAATCCATTCCAGACGAGGGAAGACATCCGCACGGGTGTTGTGCCACCCGTGAAGAGCCCCCTCATACACTACGTACGAATAGATACATACTAATAAAATATAATATACATACATATACATTACATATACAATACATAAATAAATACTTGTAATGGTTGGTTGCCATGTGGTTTCACGAGGCCATGACCCCTCGTATTAGTAGATGGAAAGGTGGATCTGGACAGTAGGGATATGCCTAGCCCCTGGCCAGGGATGTCGGTGTATTTTCTCCAAATGGTGTACAGCTAGAATCCTGCCATCGATGATGATGGGATCTGCCTAATTATCTCCGACTGATGTGTAACTGGAACCCTGCCATCACTGATGAAGATGATGTTGTCACTATCGAAACGTCACCTGATGATATTTAGCTGAACCGCCGCTATGATGATGATGATGATGATGATACTATCGTAACGTTTCCTGACGATATATATATCGGAGACACCGCTAATGATGATGATGATACTATCGGAACGCCTCCTGACTATATATGACTGGGACACCGCTAATGATGATGATGATTATGATACTATTGGAACGTCTCCTGACGATATATAACTGGGACACTGCTAATGATGATGATGTTGATGATACTATCGAAACGCCTCCTGACGATATATAGCTGAACCACCGCTAGTGATGATGATGATGATGATGATACTATCGTAACGTCTCCTGACTATATATAGCCGAAACACCGCTAATGATGATGATGATACTATCGTAACGACTCCTGACGATATACAGCTGAAACACCGCTAATGATGATGATGATGATGATACTATTGAAACACCTCCTGACGATATACGACTGGGACACTGCTATGATGATGATGTTGATGATACTACCGAAACGTCTCCTGACGATATATAACTGGGACACCGCTAATGATGATGTTGATGATGATACTATCGAAACGCCTCCTGACTACATGTAACTGGGACACTGCTAATGATGATGTTGATGATGATACTATCGAAACGCCTCCTGACGATATAAAGCTGAACCACCGCTAGTGATGACGATGATGATGATGATACTATCGCAACGCCTCCCGACGATATATATCTGGAACACCGCTAGTGATGATGAGGATACTATCAGAACGCCTCCTGACTATATGTGACTGGAACCCCGCTAATGAAGATGATGATGATGATACTATTGAAACGTCTCCTGACTATATGTGACTGGAACACTGCTAATGATGGTGATGATACTATCGGAACGCCTCCTGACTATATATGACTGGAACACCGCTAATGAAGATGATGATGATGATACTATTGAAACGTCTCCTGACGATATACAACTGGGACACTGCTAATGATGGTGATGATACTATCGGAACGCCTCCTGACTATATATGACTGGAACACCGCTAATGAAGATGATGATGATGGTACTATTGAAACGTCTCCTGACAATATATATCTGGGACACTGCTGGTGGTGGTGATGATGATGATGCTATCGAAACGCCGCCTGACTATATATAACTGGGACGCGGCATATGAATAGACAAATAAATACTTAATTAATTAATGAATCATCAATTAAATAAATAAATAGAAATGAATAATTAAGTTCGGCGTCGAGCACACGGGCCGATGATGATGCTATCGAAACGCCGCCTGACTATATATAACTGGGACGCGGCATATGAATAGACAAATAAACACCTAATGTATTAATGAATCATCAATTAAATAAATAAATAGAAATGAATAATTAAGTTCGGCGTCGAGCACACGGGCCGCGCGATCCCTGGAAGTTCACACACATGCAGAGAAGGGTTATTTGGCAAATTAATTCGCCCCTATTATGGTCAGTACGGATCCAACATGCAAACAACACCTGTGGGAAAACATATGTAAAGTTTACGGTACAGGGGTTAGCTTTCACTGTCGGCGCTTCTTCCGTCTCTGTCTGGGGTGTCGAACCCGAGACCATTCTTCTTAATCGTGCGCCACCTTTATATATCGTTATAATCTCAAAACGGAAAGAGGATGACATGACTTACCCATCTGCCGCCGATTATATCCATTCCAGTGCATCGTAGTTTCACTTTATGTACCTCACTTTATACCTAAGGATTGCGGACACTTGCCTTGCACGCGCACACGATTCACAGGCCCCTAATTAACTATAGTTCGCGACCTAACCCTTGATCCTACCATCACGCGTTTTTAAGTTTCCGTAGCTGGGGCTTAGTATCCAGCCTCGGCAACTATACGGTGTATATACCTTAATCAAACCGAAACTAGACATTATTTTCTTTTCCTTGAATTTATATTCCTCGAGATACCGGAATTAGACTCTAGCTCGACAATTGTAAGTATTTATATATCTTAATAATACTGCAACATAGTCCTTATTTCCGTCTTACGTATCCGTACTTCCCGGGTCATCGAGACTAGACTCCAATTCTAATGATCATACTCTAATGATTATACGCACCGATATTTTTCATAAAACCCATTACCCGTTATTTTCCGATGTTACATATTCTTATATTTATCCGAAATACCGGGATTAAGCTTTGAATCTAGGATTCCATCCATTTATAAGTTTTAACAAACCCATGAAGCAACCACTTGTCCACTTGTTGTTGTTAAAGAATTGATTGCTTCTATAATAAAACCCCACTAGTCTACATCTTTATAAGGTCAATACATATTACTTTTAGGGTCCGCCGATTTTAGTTTTATTCTTAATATTATTATTATTATTATTATTATTATTATTATTATTATTATTATTATTATTATTAGTATTATTATTAATTAATTACACGGCTTAATAGCCTTTTACAACAGGTTTATACATAATTAAAATACAACAAACGATTAAATGTAAAAGAAAAATAAAGGGTATAAATGAAAAAAAGTATATATGCAAAAAAGTGTAAAGTAGTGATCTCAGAAATTTTTACTCACCGATAATATAGCAATATTAAATTTGAATAGCCAGCTATACATATAAAAAGATTTAAGACATTATATAAAAATTTAATATTTTGAAAAGAAATGATCATATAATGATTTTTTAAACTTTGAGAGAGATAGATTTAAAATGTCGACATATGTAGGTAGTTCATTGCCAAGTTTGTGCATTGATAACAAAATTATATTATTCTTAATATAATGTAATGAATATGGTTGCATGATTGACATCTTCGTCGACAGTCTGGAGAAGTAAAGTTTACACTTAAAGAGGCAATACTGCTTCGTTACTGACTTCAGCTGTTAATATGTAATGGTGGGTAATATATATTTTTCGTACACATTGCCGCTTTGTACTTTATATTTTTAATTTCTGTACTCATGTTTCGGTGCTATTCCGGTACTTTTAATAATTTGCTACTTGTAATTTATATTGTTTAATGTATGTTCTTTTAATTTTATGATATATTTTTTCATGTAAAAGCCTATACGCATTGCTGCTCGTTACCTACTCTACATTTTTAATTTTTATACTCATGATTTGGTGCTATTCCTGAAACTTTTAATGTATGTGCTTTTGAAATTTATTTTATACTCTTTATGTAAAAGCCTAATGGGCGTAAACAAATAAATAAAAAAAAATAAATAAATAATTTTATTATCATCTCGAATATTTGATCTCCGGCAAATTTTAATATAGTTTAATTCATTTTAATATAATTTATCATTTTAATATAGTTTAGGAATAACGGGATTCTGTAATTTCTACAAGTATAAACAACCCCAATCTTACCAAATCCATTTTATGTAGTGAAAGACGCGGGACTTATATTCTTCCTAAAATGTAAAATGAACCCGGTCTAGATGAAACATCCTTATTTAGTTTCAGGACAACGAGGTTTACGCGTTCCACGAGGAATATGATATAACCCGATCTAAACGAAGGTAATTTTATATAATTTTAGGACAGCGGAACTTACAAATTTCATAAAGTATATCGTGAAGCCAATCTAGGCGGAGACACTACGTATATTTTAAACAGAGTAAGAGTTTAAATTTTACCATCAAGCCTAATACACCGCAAGAATGTCCTAGGCATAGTAAACAAAATAGCGGTCAAAGCTGTAGTGTTTCTATGTTCACACGTTTTAGCTCAAAACGAATACTATAATTTTCACATTTATAATACAAGACGCGAATTTCTAAACGAATCATTTTAAAATAGTTCTGATTGAAATCTACATGTTTCATATTTATTAAATGAAGGCGCGAATTCTAAACGAAACACTAACATTGCTCAAAACCGGGACCCTATATTTATATATGCTTAAAATGAAACGCGAATTCCCGAACGATAGCATTTTATATAACTAAATGTAACGAAATCTTATATAGTTTATAAATAAGAAGACCCGGCCCCAGGCGGTTTTTATATATTTTCAATATAACGAGGCCCTATAACATCTTTATAAGTATAATACAACCCCGGTCTATCGAAACAATGTACTAGAAGTTTTTATATGTTTGAATACATGATATACGTTTTTTTTTATACGCGTTTTTATACGCGAGATTTACGTTTTCGTACAATACAAAGTAACCCAAATTATACAACCGCGAAGTTTACATCACTCCTAAAGTATAACCAGAACTAATTGAAACATTTTTTCATAGTTTAAGTCCGCGAGGCAAATATCTTTCATAAAATATAAAATAACCAGAATCAAATTAAACATATTTTTACCTTATAGACTTTCCCCAACGCGCGTAATAATCCCGGCCACATGAAACGTTTTTATATGTTTTAATAGCGCGGGACCTATGTTTTCCTATATAATATAAGATAACCCGGGCCGAACGGAAGCAATTTTATATACTTTATAAAATAGTGAAACTTGTACTTCTGTAAAACCGTAAATAAACCCCGACCCCCACGAGATTATTTTATATAATTTTTTAGAATAATGAAATTTCATACATCTGTAAAATTGTAAATAAGCCCCGATTCTCACGGAATTACTCTATATACTTTTAAACGAAATGAAAATCTAGATTATTATGGCTGAACCTGATACCCCGCGAGATCAGCTATATATTTTTCACTAGACCTATTTTTAATCCCAGAATTTATTCGCTATAATTTTAACGGACTCTTACTATAAAACATAAACAAAAAAAATATATTAAAATAAACTAAATATTCTTTCGATAACTAAAATAAACCCGGTCTAATCGAAACATTTCATATAACGAAATATTATATGCCTTACAAATGTAAAAATTAAAATGAGACCTCGCGTATTTAGCAAAGATAGGTATTTTATAAGACTTATTTAAAATCGAATCTGTTAGTAACAACTCCTTTATCTTTTAACAACTTCCCGCGTGTTTAGCATAAAATAGGTATCTTTATAACGCACAGCTAGTTTCCAGAGATCCGCCAATACTATACTTAGTAAAACGAAAATTTAACTAAATTTGAACTCTACCGTTTCCTGAAATTCTGCGAATATTATTCTGTGAACCTAGTAAGACGACAAAAATAATTAACTTTATAGAACATAGTGATTTCCGAAGTTCCGATATGCCAGATTAATTACCTTTATAAAATAAAATCAATCCCGTACTCTGAGTTAAAACTCTTTTAACAGGACCTCGCGTATTTAGCATAAGATAGGTATTTTTACAAGATTTATTAACAATTTCCCGCGTGTTTAGCATAAAATAGGTATCTTTATAACGCACAGCTAGTTTCCGGAGATCTGCAAATATCAGTTCTATATATGCCGGACTAATCAACTTAATAAAGCGCAGTAATTTCCGAAGTTCTAATATGCCAAATTAATTACCCTTTATAAAATAAAATCAAACCCGTACCCCCCTTTTCCTTTAACGTGAGCAATGTCGAAGAGTATATTTACCCGCACACAACTTTCACTTGAAATTAAACTATAATTTTCAACCACTGAGGCACTCTAAGTCGACGGTAACTTTCACTCACGGTTCTATCAACTTTCACTCACGGTTCTATCACTCGAAAAAACAACCGACGCGGATTTTGCGCTCTCGTAGACGTTCACCAACTCCCCGATTTCTGCTGTGTCTTGACATTTTAAACCCCCCCTAGCAGCCAAAGGTCCTAAGTCGTGTGTTTCCAGGATTTTCAATATCCTACTTTCCTTGAAACCTAAATCTTTGTTCCTAAGATTCAATTTGGCAAAAAAAAACCATATCCCCACTCGGATATGTCAGTTGATCCCACCTCCTGTTGCCGTCTCTATCTCCGTCCCTGTGCCCGTTTTGGGACGGACTTGGTGGCTTCAGACGGTTTGAACTCGCTTCACAAGCGCGATAATTAATTTTTAATATTTAATTTCTAAGTTCAGTCCATATTGTCGTTTGATCAACCGTAACCACAATCTATCGGGTACTCCCCTAATCATAGTTGATGTTTCTTCATTATCTACCATTATCATGTCCCGTTCTCCCGTATTTTCACTCGTCTTTATCGGAAATTTAACGTTTCTTGGCCGCTATATCATGGGATCAATTTCCATATATTCACCACGTGCACACTGCATACCTAGATATAACAATCATCCAAAGGTACTATACCTAATTTTAAATTAATTTTGGGCGATCTTTTCTCGTGAATCATCCAATGAATCCTGTCTTTTTGCCCGCGGCTCTCCGCGCACAGGGACGTATTAGTTCCCTCCGTTGCGGAATTTAAACATAATTTGTAACCATTTATTATTATTTTTATTGGCAGTAAGATTGATCCACAAAATAACTATGTTACATAGACAGTGAATATTCTCGAACAATATAATACTGGAAGAGTACTATTCGCTATAACACAATAAACTATTAATGTAAGTTAAATTAAATTTTTAAATTCAGTGGAAGATTTTTAAGATCGTTTTGCTTTTAATTTTTTTCCCAAAACAAAATAAATAAACAAATAAATAAACACACAGATACACACTCACACAACCCACTATTGGACATGTTTTTATTATTCTTTTATCGATTGTATGTATGTGTTTTCGCGTAATTGGCCCAAAACTCTGTGCATCAATTATTGTCTTTTCTTCAAAGATTGATTAATTATATGGCTGTAAGAAACCCAATAAATGAAAACAAATAAAACAAATAAGTAAATAAACCTCCAGTGCCGCAGGCAAGGCGTCGGATTAATTCAGTGCTCATTTATTGCCAAGGCACTGGACGCCTCCGCTGATAACTATATACCGCTCACCATGTTCTTAGAGGTGTGTTGAAAGATTGCTAGTATCTGTCGAATCGGTCTCAAGTAGTTGTCTGTATTTGTACGTTTATCATTATTACATGCTCTTGCTATATCCGTTCCACTTCACATTATTGTTCCTCCCGTCTTCGAATTTCTATCACACTATGTTCTCCTATGTTTTTGGTACTTATATGCTTGCTTTTTACTTGCATTTACTCCTATATATATTTGTTTCATTTATCCATCCATCTATAAGATCCCCATACGCTTTATCCTTTTATTTCATGTGTATATGGGCCGCAAATTCATATTATTTTATTTACAATATTCTTATCTAGATACACTTGTTCCAATTATGTTTTGTGGTTATTACTACCAAACCCGGCGAAATCTGAGCTAGAATAGCCAATCGTATACACGTTACCCGTCCTGTTGAAACTACGCTAACGTCGGACAGGTTTGTAGTGATTACATAGTTAATATATTGTATCTATATTTGAGTATATTATTTTCTTGTCGTGCCATTAATATGCTTACACGTTATCGTTATCTCTTTCCTAACTGTATATACCGTCATTGCGCAATTACCTATCTGTTGTAAAAGCCTGAAGAGCGTTAGTCTACAGATAAATATAATAGAATTATAGTTAACTTTTCTATCCGCCCACGTTATCCGACTCCCGCGAAACGAAAATGAATCATTATTCGCTTCTCGACAGAGCGTTAGTCTACAGATAAATATAATGGAATTATAGTTAACTTTCCTATCTGCCTATGTTATCCGACTCCCGCGAAACGAAATTAAATCATTATCCGCTCAGTTAAGGTCACCCCTCTGGTACATCGTATACGTTTTAATTCGTGCTTCACGGCCAATTCCTATAAAAAAATTTATGGGGCGTTTTCCTCTCGCGATCCCCCGATTAGACCTGCCTTCCTTAGTTTTGCTCAATATTCTGCCTCTCTGTTGCACGGGGATCCACTCGAGATGAAGATATACGGCTCTCAAACGGTTTCAAAACCCGAGCAAAAAAGTCAATAATTCAGAAACCTCGTGGAACTGTCAATATCATCGTCACCTTAGAGTAGACGTTAATCGGTTTTTTAACGGCTTAAACTGCAATAAACGCGACCTAAATCTCTGAAATCCATGTTCAGCTTTTTTATGTGAAGCACATGCGGACCGCTCGGACCGCATCGATCGTCAACCATTTGTACCAAACACGGCTTTACCACAAGATCAATATGATTTATAAAAATTGAATAGTAACTGCCCGTAACCTATATCCGATCAATCGCTACTAACTCCCTCCCAATACTAGCGTTTCATCATTCCCAAATTTTTGTAGCTCCAATACTACGGCCAGTTTAGCTCAATTTTTCCCCGCGTAGCATTTAAATCATCTTAGAGTTCAAAATAAAAATAACAAAATAAAAAAAAAATCTATAGAAACAGATGATTCATCACATGTATAGGTATTTTTTTTTAGAGAAAATAAGATATATGTTGTTTGTTTGCTAATTCGTGAGCTAGTTCCCATGTTATCTCTTTATAATTTAAGTTTAATAATCTAGAATATATATTAAAGTTATTTTTAACTAAATAATGAAATTTAAATTATCTCTGTAAAAAAAATATATGTTCTGAGAGCATTAGAATCTTTCATTGAAAGATGAAGTATTAAAACTAACTACATTAAAAAATAGATTTTTTTAACATGAGTTAGTTGGAAACACAAATAATTCCTGTGAATTGATGTTAACGTTTATACAGTTTATATATTTGAATGTAGTCAACTTAATATTTTACCTGTCAATGAGAGATTCTGATACTCTCGGAATTCGAGTAGTAAAATATAAATATCTTATCCCAGCTGCATCCTCTATGATCGAGCACTGCCTTTAGACTCTTCCTACGACCATTACCTATGTTTTGGCAGTACTAATCTTCATCCCAACTTAAGTGCACTCTTCATTGAAGGAATTTATCCACCCTTGTAGGTCCTCTTGTGTGGGCTAGCCACGCTATGAGTAAGGCTTCGATTTTTATATTTAGAACTCTCACGGTCCTTGTTTGCCTTCTTATTTTTCTTAAATATTTTGAATAATTTTTGTTTTTTATAATTATCCAATGACAATTAAGTCCTCTGATTAAAAACTGATAAAAACAAGAATGTTTCCATATTGATCCCTTGCGAGAATTCTAAATATATGAAAAATTTCCCCATAAAATAATAAAAAAATAAGTTTTGACAACCGATTCTAAAGATTATATAAACGCTCCAACTCTTCCATAATGTACCCCATATTCGTGAGTTTTGAGTTGTTGCCTGGATAACACATTGTAATTCAAGACTTATAAAATCGGGGTAAGAAGTTTCCCAACATGTTTCACTTATAAATCCAAATTTCCTTCGCTGGATCATTCTGTCTGAACTCACACGAACTGTCTTTTCACTTGACAATATCTTTAACATCCCTCTGTAGAATTCTCCAAAAGTAAGAAATTGTCGAGATATAAAACATTTCAGACGCAGGCGTGCTTTGAACACCAAATCTTTTATCTAGAAATGTTGTTTTCACTCAGATTTGCTGTCGTAAGTATTATGTGTTAAATTACAAATATTACCATCCAATTTAATCGATTAACGTATGGATTAAATACTTACTATATACAGATACTAATTAAATTTATTTATTGGGTGTTAACAAAAGTTTTCGACTTTTTTTTCCAAATGAAGAAGACAAGTGAATACATTAAATAAAAATTACAAAAAATTAGTTTACGATGTATTTTTCTTTATTATGTATAGCTCCTTAATAACGTTTTGCAAGTTTTTCAACAAAAGGTGTCGAATGTACTCACTTTTATCTATTTCACATTAATAAATAATTAAAATTAAATAATAAATGTTATCATAAAATATTGAAGGGTAAAATAAATAAATAAATCATGTGTAGTTTATTAAGGAATGTTCAAATGTTAAAATATTGAAGGGTAAAATAAATAAATAAATCATGTGTAGTTTATTAAGGATGAATGTTCAAATTTTGAAAGTTCTATTTATATATATATATATGTTCGTATATTAGTTCGAAACCTTTCATATATTACTATGGTCTCTGCTAGAGACATCTGTTGATTTTTTCGCATTAACAAGTTAGTATACATAGGTTTCGTAACTAGTAACGATACCTCTATATTTTATTGTTGAAAATTATTTTTAGCAATATTCCTTTTAACGTAGTACCTATATGATATTTTTTCGAATTATTAAACATATGTATTAGAATACGCCTGAAAATCTATTTTTTCAATATTTTCATAAGAAAATACTGTTTCCTAATATATTTTTTTGTACTAACTTTATTTATCTGCACTTATTGTATTCATTTTGAGGTTTTTTTTAATTTTTAACATATTTTTCACATTATGGTTTCCTTTTACTTTACTTTTAACTATTTTGAGAACATCTCGTGTTTTATTTATAACATATTTCGCCCACACGTTATTCTATATTTTATCATTTACTACATTTTATATTTATGTAAATGCCTGTGCGATAATATTTATAATATAAATGTAATTTTATTCCAGTCCATTTAGTAGAGCGTTGTTTGAAAAAATAAATTAATACATATATTTAAGAAAAATTGAGTTGTGTATACCAATTACGTGTCACATCAATATAATTACTATTTGTAACAGAACTTGACAAAGTGCCATGAAAGTAGGTTGGCGGTCTTCTGGGACGAGGCTTGAAAACCTGACATCCCGATCACTAGGCGAGTATCTAGCAGTACGTTACATCTCTATATAACTATATTTTTACATTTCAGCCGGTAGTTTGCCACACGTATTCATGAAAATGCTCGATTCAGTTTATATTTTTCTTTTGCAGTAAAATGATTTTGTTTGTCCATTTGAGTTATATTATTTAGGGCCAACCGGTTTCGCCAATAATGCCTAGTCTATCATCAGAGTAGTGAAAAATTAAATATAAAAATAATTAAATAAAAAAATACCATATACAAAATATTTTTTTTCATGAGACACTAAATATATCAATGTCGTAATATCAAACATGCTAAAAACAAAAATGAAAACTATGCTATTACCAAATTAGAAAAAGCTTCCTCGCAGAATTTTTATGCAATGGCCTAGAAAGGGGAAGAACACAAAATTAATAATTAGTCAATAAGAACATGACTGCTAAATTTGTTCACGAAGATTCTAAAAGATCACTAATAATAAAACTGGATGTTTTATATAGCGCCGTTTTCGCTATGAGATGTCTCACAGAAAATATTTTATGTAGAAAAATAGTGTTTACAGGGCTCATGGCCTATAATTAGGTGGCTTAAATTATCACTTTATACCTATAATGTGGCCGTGAGTCCTATAAACACCCCAAAATTCTGTACCTACTTTCCCATATAAAATAGCTTCATCTCTGAGAGATCTATAAAGTATGACAATAAGTTAAGGTGCACAAAAAAATCTATTAGAAAAATAATCACTATCAGGACTTTCTATAGCCGGTATGGTAAAATCACGATAAGTAACAAAATGTGACATCTCCATTTTTATTTATTTATTTATTTTATGTAGTTTTATTTATTTATTTCAATATACGGCACAGAAGTAACTTTTACATAATAATATATTCAAGAAATCCAAAGAGTAGAATAGCAAAATTGACAAAATTGAGATAGTATAGATAGTTGTTTAAAGTTATTACAGTAATTTAGAAAAAGGAGGCGTGAAGTATATAAGATAAAATACAATTTAGAAAAAGTGTATTTGAAATATACACAAGCATAAAAAATAGGCATAATAATATGTGTGTGATTGCATTATAATAATTAGTTTTGTAAAATATAAAATTTATGTTAAACCTATGAAATCTTAACATGATATATCATTATAAATTTAAAGCGTTATTAATTATAAAAACACATTTATTATCAAATTGTGGCATATCTGACCATTTTTTTAATAATTATCTCAAAAGTTTGAAAATGGAGATGTCATATTTTGATACTTAACATTACATATAAGTTATTGTGTTGTCCATCAACGGCGTGATATCCTCACGATTAAAAATGCAAAAATTTATGCGAAATAAGCCGAAATAAAATGTTTATTTCATATTTTATGTAAAGCAATGAAAGAAGGTTCTTTCATTGCTTATATGAAATTTGGTACAATAACAATAGACCCAAGAGACAAAATGTCTAAAAATAAATATAATTTAGTGTTTTTTTTTATGAAAGCGCCTTGATTAAAATTAATGAATTGATTTTTTAAAAAGTAGCCCATGAAATCAACGGACACAAATAATATTTTGACCTTTCGCCAATTTTACCCTACTGAGCAAAAGTGCAGTATTTGTAACTACCGGAGAAAACAAATAGGCCAGGATTTTATATAACTTTGCTGTACTGCACTTTCGTTTAGTCTAACTTAAGCAAATATGTATTTCTTGTTATAATTCTAAAAAGAATATAATAAAAAATGGTGACAATATTATAAATGTTCAAGTTTTTTGTTTGTAACATTGTGGAAATTCATTTTTAATATTTTAAAAAATGAGGGTAAACAACACTGTTTTATTTCACTATATTTATTTTGAATTGTTAGAACGTTTTCGGGATTTCTCCCATTGTCAATAACAAGACGTTTACAACGTTGTAAGTGGAATAAAACAGTGTTGTTTACCCTCATTTTACAATATTATATTTTTTCTTCTGTTATAAATGAAATTAAACAATTTTTCATATTCCTCATGCTTATCTTTCTTCACAAATTTGTAAAAGCTTATCATAACATCTATTTTTAATTTAATATATTGTCACGAGATTCTGAAACTACAAGAATTGCACATAATCGAGGATTTCCGAAACAATCTGGAATGTTAAACATACATCAAAAGGATGCGGGAAATACCAGAAATATCGAGAAGTCAAGTTGGTAATAAATTCGCGGCAACGCACATGGCGAGGATAGTTTGTTTTGTTAAGTAATACAGAAAGAGAGGGCAACTGCGGAAGATGTGGAATAACCAGATTAACCAGATAATGGAAGATTGTCCTATTAGGAGTCTCAAAAATCGTCGAGCTTGGATGAGAAGAAGTATGAATATGGATAGGCGAGAGCTGTGTCAAGACAGAAAAGTTAAACAAACCGCTTCGTGATAGTTAACAAGTAAGTGCATACAATAGAACTATTATACATCTCATTCAGAAATGCAGCAGTGCACTATAGATGAATGATGCTGTTGATGCTAATGAAGAAGAATTAGAAAAATTAAGAATATTCAAAAATAAGGCATTTGGAATTATAATAAAAAGAAATCGATATATAAGTATCAAAGTGATATTATAAATTTTATAAATAATTACATTTATATAAATAATTTAATTTAATGTATTTACTGCTATTTATTTATAATATTATTAATGAATACAGGACCTTCGAATTCGAACATGAATAACTGCATTAGAAAAAAATATGAAATAAGATAAATTCTTGGAAAGAAAAAAGATCACAAAATTCAATCATGCACAGCGGAATGAAATTGTATATTAGGGATGAAGATAATATTACAACTTTTAAGATAAAGCCAAAAGTATAGGTATGTGACGCTTAAATTAAAATAAAATTTAAAGTAATTTTATGTTATTCGGTTTATATTTGGAAATATAAATTATTGTAATACCTACTTAAAGAATTTTCTTCTTTTTCATACCTCCCCGACGTTCTCCTGCGTTGCAAAAAATAAATCCTTCACCTGTCTCATTCTAAATAAAATAAAATAAATCTCACTTAAATAATAAATAAAAAAGTTTGTGCTTTAAAAAAGAGAGCTTTTTAATTAATTCGCCATTTTAGGTAGCTTGTACTTTTCGTCCCCAGGTGCATCCAATGTATCCGGCCACATTCATTTGGCACCCTACTGTTCCAGCCCTAGCGTATGTTTTATTATTACGTTGTATTTTTGTTGGAAGCGCTTTGCCAAATTCCAATGAATAAAACTAATTAAATTTGATGAAGTGTGAAATTGCTTTCTCGATATCAACGAGTAATCGACTTTGGAACAATTAATGTAAATGGCGTTTACATATATAGGGTGTTCGTGAAATTGGTTATTTTATGACATTAATAAGTTAATGATATTGGCAGTCAATTTAAATAAAAATTCCAATGCTCCTGAAACTTGTTGGACACTATTTTTAAAATAAAAAATTGGGAACTCGATTGTGTTACATATTGACGATTATTTCAATTAACATGTACTTAATATAAGCAACAAAAATTACACGGATTCCTACCCTTAACTGGGTGGTCCAGAGTCCTAAAACCGGTTTGATAAGTAGTAAAAGTAAAAATTAAGAAAAATGCATATATTAGGTCCTTACATATGAAATTCACGTTTTGCCGTACTGGCAAATTTGATCTCAAATATCTTCTCTTTCGTTAGGAATTCCAAATCCAAATTTATACAGCTATTTACTTATGTATTTGTGTTTTGAAAATTATAATTCATTTGTTTTTTCCTCAATTGTTTTTTTCTTTGCGTCACTCAGTTTACAAAATGAAAAACTTGAAATATCGCGTTATTTACGAGTACGAGTTTCAACGTAGCACCAGGCTGCAGAAACGGCTCGAAGGATTAATGATGTGTACGGCGACGGTGCCGCAAAAGAAAACACAGTGCGTTTTTGGTCTCCAACGTTTTCGTTCTGGAAATTTCGACCTGCAGAACAAGCCCCGTGGACGGCCGGAGACCAAAGTTGATAATGAAGAATTGAAGGCTATTGTGGAAGCGGATCCATCGCAAACCACATCCGAGTTAGCTGCAGGCTGCGGTGTTAGTGATAAAACTGTTTTAATCCACTTGAAGCAAATTGGTAAGGTGAAAAAGCTTGAAAGGTGGGTACCTCACGAATTGAGTGAAGCAAATCAATAAACGCGCGTTGACTGCTGCGTTGCATTACTCAACCGGCACAATAATGAAGGGATTTTAAATCGAATCATTACCTGTGATGAAAAGTGGATCCTGTACGATAATCGGAAGCGCTCATCGCAATGGCTGAACCCTGCCGAACCAGCCAAACCATGCCCCAAGCGAAAATTGACTCCAAAAAAGTTACTTGTGAGCGTTTGGTGGACTAGTGCTGGTGTCGTTCACTACAGCTTTCTTAAATCTGGCCAGACGATTACGGCAGATGTCTATTGTCAGCAACTGCAAACCATGATGGAAAAGCTAGCTGCTAAACAACCGAGGCTGGTTAATCGCTCTAGGCCACTGCTGCTTCATGATAACGCTAGACCACACACTGCACAACAGACGGCTACCAAATTAGAGGAGCTTCAATTGGAATGTCTAAGACATCCACCGTACTCTCCGGACCTTGCCCCAACAGATTACCATTTTTTTCGAAATTTGGATAACTTCTTGCAAAGGAAAAAATTCAACTCCGATGGGGCAGTCCAAACCGCCTTCAAAGATTTTATCGATTCCCGTCCGAATGGTTTTTTAAGTAAAGGGATCGATGAACTACCTATGAGATGGCAAAAGTGCATAGATAGCAATGGTACATACTTTGATTAAATAAATATATTATAATAAAAAAAATCGGCTTTATGTTCCTCCCATACTAAACGCCAATTTCATATGTAAGGACCTAATATTTCGACGTAAACTAAGACCCGTGTTTATTTGTAAAAATACAAAAATCGGTGCTTTATCAGTATTTTTACTTTCATTTCTGCCTTTTTAAACCGGCCGACGACAGGTCGTAAGCCCGGCAGCCTTTTCCTGTCCGCGGGCCCTGATTTGAGGACTCTCTGGTCCCTTTCCGGTGAGACCATGGAGGCTCACTTTCACACATTCTCAACGTAAATATACATACTTGGAAAGCAATGTACTTATTTAACTTGTTGGTGTGCGAAATTTCTAGACTCCTCAAAGTCAATCATAATATTGTTCCGGCATTATGTGTTTTTAATTCATATAAAATTTCCGTTCATAATTCTAGTTTCAGAACCACTGGTTGATACCAACTTTGTGCCTAAAAGTTGTATTAAATCGAAAATTATACTTAACGCGCAGCTGTTTTAAATGTTTAAAAGCTTTGATGGTTTTTATACACGTATAATATATACATTTTTTTAAATCCATTAATTAATCCAACACGATGAACTCCCGTATTTTTATAATTATTTTATTTATAAACTAATATGAAATACATGCATATCGTATAAAAATATACACCACAACAAAAATATTTGGAATATCTTTAAAAGAAGACTTACACAAAACTCTTTTCATTCACCTTACACTCACACTCATCAAATACAATTATCACATATACTCGTCACATACAAAAATAAAATTCATGTACATATAATACTGTATGTAGTGGTCAAATCTATATCGTATTAATTAATATTATTTCATTGTGTCGTATAGCAGCGTCAAATAAATATAGGTGTACGGACAGCGATCTGTTTTGCGTTAAAATGTACAGTTTTTGCGTTGAACAATCAAATTTATTTTTTAAATAAATAATAATATAAAGGTTGGTTTTGCTTTATTCATACAACACAATTATTAATAAAATAATAATAAAATCTTCTTCCTTGCACCGTCCCAATTCGTTGGCTAGGTAGATAGACTCTTGGGGTTGGCTCTACTCATTCAGGCTTTGGTTTTATTTTTTTCATACTTCTTCGGTTTTGGATATCGCTTTCATCTAGGCCATTTTTAATTGAGTCATCCAGGAGTTCTCTGGTGTTCTTATGGATGACTGATGATGAAGCTCCATAAACATTGTCTGCTTTACCGTGTGGTCTGGTGGTCTCCGTCTTATGTGCCCATATTTCTTGACTTAATATTTTATGCCGTGGATCTCTATAATTGGTCTACCAACTATCCAATACGTTATGCCATTATAATAAATTGTACTGTCGAGATTCCTAAAATAAAAAAATAAAAATAATAAAAAATACCATTTCAACTGTCACACCCTAATGTGGAACAAATTGTTTTATGGACAGCGGGGAGCGATTTCAGGATGGTTTTCTTCTTCATAGCAATCTTCTTCATCTTCAACTTTACAAGAAAGCACTTGTAAACGTTGTAACTATTTATTGAGAATAATACAGTAATACTCACGTGTAACATGTAATACGACTAAAAATAAGTAGACAGGGCTGGAACATCTGATATGCCTTATGTAGATTATGGGGGTGAACCTTGATACTAACACAAAGCGTGGTGTTTCGTCACGTACGCCAGTATAGATAACTTCTCCGGGTGCAGGGCGCGTGTACCATGCACCCCCGAGATGATAACACCCTTATCAATCTTCAAGTTTGTGTTAACTGGGGTATTATGCCGTGTTGTTACGACCTTTCGGGCCGACGTTTCGGATCCCATTGCAGGGTCCATCATCAGGGCTGATGTGTTGTCTTGAATGTTGGTGTTGTGGTTAAGTATCGGCTTGCAATACCGTGCCGAAGTCATGATGTGTTTGTATTGTGTTGTATGTATGATTCATCTGTTGTCTGATCACTATCTCTGCGGAGTCTGCGACGAGAATGACTTTGAAGCGCCGGATACCAAGATGTTTTTAATTTGAGACCATCATCTCTATTAATGTTTATCGGATGCTTGTAGATTTCTAGTGCTTCCTTGATAAGACGCGCATGGTGACTCTTAGGCTTTCCAAGGATTTTCGGTTCGAATGCAAAATGATGGCCGGTATCCAGAAAATGCTCAGCCAGTGCTGATTTTTCTGGATGACAAAGTTTGCATGCCCGTTTGTGCTCGTTGACCCTTTTGGAAATGGTACGCGCCGTTTGCCCCACGTATACTTTATCGCAGTCTTGACAATCGAGTCTATACACACCGTCCGTTTCTAAGCGATCTCGATCCTTTGCTGATCTCAACATATCTTTAATTTTGAAGTTGGCACCAAAAACTGTCTTAATGTCTCTTTTCTTCAGAGCTCTGGCAATTCTGTCTGTAACGCTTTGGACAAAAGGCAGAAAGGCGATGCCTTTGCACTCAGGTTCTGTATGTTTTTCAGGGCGAACAGACCTCGTACTAATGACGCGTTGTATCTGTCGCTTCTGGTAACCATTGCCTTCCAGTGCGTCGCTGAGTGTTATCATTTCCTCCTGTAGATATTCATCTTGGCATATCCTTTTGGCCCTCGTGGCTAAAGCGTTGATGAGACCTCTTTTTTGAGCAGGATGATGGTGGGAAACGTCGGCCCGAAAGGTCGTAACAACACGGCATAATACCCCAGTTAACACAAACTTGAAGATTCTGAGTGGCCGTGAAAACCTAAGAACACCCTTATCAATGCTGGAACATAACACCTTACTGTCTATGTCCGTGACACCTAGGCTACCACGAATGCGTGAACTTTTAATCCCATCTTTATGTTTTACTGCTGCCGACCATCTAAACATTCGCATTCGCAAAATAATAATAACATAAAATATTAATCAACTAAACAAATTTAAAAAATTAAAGTTAACAGTTTAAAACATGTAATAAACTCAATCCGTTATTAAAAAACACAGACAGTTTAAAAATATATTTCGTTTATCAAGTCATATGAATCCTAATTAAATTATTTCGCATAAAAATGAAAGCGTAAATTAATATTTATTCGCATTGTGTATTTCGAAGATTAATTAAATGACTCTCTTAATAAAAAACAGATTGTAATAAAAAATTTGTAATTTTATATTTTATGTCCCTTAAATACCTCTTTATAAATTATCCAACTTCACTTATCAAGTCTAGACATATTTTTTAAGCTTGACATTGAAGTTCGATCTTTTTATTTATACTTTTATACAGATTTGTACCTCATTTATTATATTTAAAAGTTATCTATATTTAATACTTATTTATTAAACTATTTACATTTCTCATCAATGTTTGTTTATTCAATGTTTATAAATGTTTACAATGTTTACAGTGATTACAAAATTAAATAAGCTTTTTTCATTGTTGCTGAGGGTCTTGGTTACTTTTATTAGACATGCAAATATATTTCATTCACTTTTTAATATCTATAAAGGTGCTATACTTATTATGTTTTGTTGATTAAATATAAGATAATATATTTATTACTGAAAATAAATTCATTGAAAAGTTCATTAATTATAAAAAAAAATCAAATAATATCTTAAAACGATATACAAAAAATATCATTTCATCGACATATACAGCGTTATTCGGAAAACATTAATAACCTCACAGGACTATACTCCTGCCTTGATTATGAGTCAAAAATGTTAAAGCAGCCATGACCTTATATCCTAATTATGGAGTTATGCAATATCAATTTTTGCATTTTTTTTTTCAATATTTCTAGATTATTTTCTACAAAACGTTAAACTATCGTTATTGTAACTTATATTGATGACAAAGAATTAATTCGTTTAAATACAAGTTAAATAAAATGATAAAAACCCTGCAGAAATTCCAATTGGAATGTTTTCCAATTGGAACTTGAAGGTTTCTTAATGTGATATGAATTTTTCATATGTGATTTAAATTACTGTAATGATAATCCAACGTTTTATAAAAAATAAGTCAGAAATATTGAAATAAGAATGCAAACTTTGATGTCGCATAACTCGATAACTATTGATCTGAGGTCACTGAACGTTTTCGACTCATATTCAAAGCAGGTATATAGTCTTGCGAGGTTATAAATATTTTCCAAATAACCTTGAATATAGTTACAACTGGGAATTGAACTAGAAATAATATTTTATACTCAATCATGAATGTACTACTGAAGGGTATATTTTAAATAATATTTATAGATCGTCCGGGAAAAAAGAATATTATCAAAATTTTCACATTAATGTAAATGATAACAAAGGCTAATTGGTAACTCACTCTTCCAGCAAGATTCATTCTGGGTGATTTGGCAAAACATATATTTTGAGATAGACACAATTTTTTCTGTGCGTCCTTTTACCTGATTCATCTATTTCGTTCTGTCAAATGTGTCACTGGAGAAATTGGCTAATCTTACATCCAAAAAAAACAAAATTGCCATCGGGACTTTTCTATTGAAGGTACACTGCTCTTGTGTAATGTAACTAAGCTAAGTTTGATATAAAAAACAAAATCTGATGCAATAGATATCTGGGCAGACATGACTTAATTTGATAAAGAAATATACCGGAAATAATATCTCCTCAAGCTCCGTTCTCAGTAGAACGTACTTACATATATACTGTCACAGATTGTGGCCTTGGGAGACAAATGAAAACACTGGAAATTATTTAACACCAATTTAATTAAAATACTATTATTTAAATCCCACTATTTCGTAATTTATCACTCGTCCATAAATTCTTTATTATCGCTGAGTAACACTTTCGAAAAATTTCTACTCAAATATCGCACGTCAGTATTTCGCATTATTGATCAGCGCATCGCTGGTATCACATAGGCGTTGGTAACACTGATCACCAAGGCTTGTCGCTAATGTCTCGCTGGTAGAAATTTCAAAATAGAACTTAACTGAAATTTCAAAATAGAAACATGTTGGCTTTCCGTATATATCAAAACAGTTTTTAGTTTGTTCTCGTTACTTTCTGACTGTTCTAGACATGTTCTATTTCCTCGAATGCTATAGCTAATTCCCGACTACGATAGCGTATTCTAGAATGTAGTGAAGTTTTGTTCCGTAGTGACATTACGAGGGATTCCAATAGTGCGTAAATTTTGTATTACATTTTATCTTCAGTGATAAAGCCAGTAAGAATATTTATGGCAAGAAAATTATCAATGTCAATGTTGTCTCGAATTTTTGGAAAACAGTTTTGGAGAGACGTCGCAATTTTTGAAAATACTTATTTGATATTTGCATCGTACTCTTTGGTATTTTTTACTCATGGCACTGTACAAGTACAGTCGGCCTCTGACAAATATTTTGCAAGAATATTTTTTTACTATATTAATATACAAATTACGTCTTAATAACAAAAATGACTTCGCCAATGTCTTTCATCAGCTGAACCTAGTAGGTGAAGGAATAAATTTTGGTTGAATTAACAGTACATTTCATTATTTCCTCTGCCCCTTTATTCCGGTTCATTTAGGGTAGGGCCTCCTTGTGCGAAGGCGCCAGGATCCTCTGTCTGGGGTTGTCCGTACAAGGAAATTTCGGTTTGGCAAGTGTTTATACGGCCGGTTGCCACCTGACGCCGAGGCCATCATCTTCTCAAGACTTCAATCTTCTCTTCGACCTTAAGGGTTCTTCCGCCGCACCCTTACTGTGAGCTCCAGTTCAAATTCACAGCGCTCTCCTGACCCCAAATATTTTGAAGGAGCTCAAGACAGGGGTTTTATTAGGAGTGTCCGTCTCTTGCTTGTTGGACTGCGAGAGATATATTATTTCACCTCCATCCCTCAAATAACTCCAACCTCTCTCGAGAGAGACACATACATAGAATGGCATTCCACTATCCGTCACCTGAAAACACGCACCTTAAGAATGAATAGTATATTTTATTATATTAATACGATTTAATTTCGGAAGAAATTAAAAATGGTGTAACAATTATTATTATCAATTTGTTCAATTTACATTTAATTAAAGACCCTACATTGCGCGCCCTGTACATTACTAATAGCGTGTGACAAGTGCGTTGTCGCATTACTATCAGAGTGAAGCCATCATATAAGTTTGTCTCTTTCTCGCTCTCATCTATTGACATGTATTGGTACACAACACATCATTGAAGTACCATAACTAAAAAATTGACCTGTTTTTACCAAGGTTTAATAGAAAAAAGCCTTAGCAAAGCTGAATATGCATAAAAATTTAACATTTTCCAAATGAAAAAATGTTAATCCTCGGGATGAGATATCTTAGTCAAAACTTGCTTGGCTGCAATCCAATTGAAGTTCTCCTGCACTTTGCACTGTCATTACTGGTTTGCAAAGTGCATATTATGATACCATTAACGGTAAGATCACGTATTAAGTTAAAAATTAATTCAATTTCAACGCTAACTATGCGAAGTGACTGCGATATACTCATTTGCAGATATAGAATGTGGCAAATAATTTTCTAATAATTTTTTTATGGTAATGTCTTTAAAATTGTTTCGAGTTCGAAATTGTTTCAATTTTTGCATGTTACAAAATCTTACGGAAATAGATCAGAACAAGGAAATTTATATGAACACGATGCAAGTAGAAATTAAGGGGTAGAGGACTAATATAAGATCCTTTGATTACTTCAGCCATGCCTCTGGCGCCATCAGCGCGCTCAGTCATCTTCGGAACGGACTTGGTATATAAACCGTTATTCCACTCAGGGTAAAACAAGAAATCAAACTTAAAATATAAATAATATGAAAAGAAAAAAGTTTTATGAAGAATACATCCACTAGCTAGATACATGTCGTGTTGGCACGTGTCGCATAAGACATTCTAATGTAGTGTGTTATAATGAGTGTGCGTTTTCTGTATGCGTGGTGTACCAGGAGTGACAGGATAGATAGAGAGATATGGAGTGGTGCAAAATGGTGGTTTATTGACACAAAGTTTAAAAAAGGTTATCGCGGAGTGGAGTACAAAGTATACCCAGAACACGGCGGTCGGCAGAAGAGTGGTGCACATTTCGGCGGCCGAGAATTGTGCGAAAATTTTACAGTAGTCTTCGATCTCCACAATCCTACGGTAGTCGCCTCAGGAACCAAGGATAACGCAATATATTCACAAATCTAAAATTTTTATAAAAAAATCTTCTAATATTTTTTTTCAATGCAGAATACTTATGATTAACTCATAAAGTTATTCAATGGAAAATATATCCCACAAAAATTAACCCAAAGTACTTTGTTGTTGGAAATAATAAGATAAATATTAAATCCCCAAGCAATCAAAATGTATTTTTTACAAAATTATTTTTGTTTTAATTTTGAAAATTCGAAACAGAGTCTTTAAGTAAAAACGTCTTTCTATAATGAAGCGTGACTTATTTACTGAAACATCATACCTTTAAAGATATTTCAAGACATAGTTTGACTTTTAATAATTGTTTCAAATGTTTTTCAAACTTTTAATAATTGAATCAATGTTCTCAGGTTTTTACGGCCGTTCAAAATCTTCTGTGTAGTTTCCTGGGATATTCTGCCGTGTATATGTGACCTCTCTGGCCAACGTTTTGGATCCCATTGCAGGGTCCATTATAAAAATGATTAGCCATAGAACCAGACAGACCAAGAAATTTATGTTAGTTCATGCAAATATATTTTGGTGGTCTTTGTATAATACCAGCGCCGCTGAAACAACAGGAAAATTTCAATTTTATTTACAGAATAACTTTTACTTTGATCTAAAAAATACGTCTACAAAAATTTTTTTTGTAGAAATCAAAAGTATAAAAATGATTTTTAATTCAACATTTTGAATTCCAGCTAAAATAGGTATTTAATTTCAGTAGAAACGAATACGTGCATCACAATTATATGGCAAATGTACATACAGTACTACACCAAACACGCGAATTGATGCGTCACGACCAATCATAAGCGTTTTAATGAAGTCGTATTGTTAATGATTTTTATAATAAAAATTATGAATGAAAAGTACCCCACATTATTCATACTGAATAACAGAATATGATTAATATTTTTTAATCTATTTCACATATTTTCATCGGTATGTGAAATTTCCGCGCGAAAATGGCACGCCTGTTTTGAGAAGTCCTGGTACAGAGAGATTCAATTGAACACGTCTACATGGTTGCTAGGTTGCATATTGCATAGCAACTTGTATCCTTATCCGTACAAAACACAGATGGCTCACGAATTAATACCTGCAGATGCTGAAACACGCCTACGCGTTGCAATGGGGTGACTTACTTAGCATACTACACCCTTAGTAGAGTGAACGATGAGGCATTGTATTGGCATTGTATACACTATTTATTTATGTAGGTATGCACAGTGAGTACAAAAATACTGTAACGAGATATGATACAAAATAATTACCAAATCACAACATTTTTTAGATTACTGCTTCTTATGATTTAGGATATTATAGCAAAACTTTACTGAAAATAAACAACTGTGTCACACGATGGCGGTCGGCCAACCGTGACCGCGAACTGTTACGCACGCATTCCGGGGTCACTCATTCGTGACCGCGAATCTCTCTAGAGAATTCTACGACATTTTGTCGCTTCAGTTAAAAACTACGTAGAATAATCTAGAATGTTCCACATGTTTTTAGTTACCTCTAGGAAATTTTTGAAGGTTTTTTTCTATATAAGGAATCACGCAACGTAGGCTCAGGCATTTCAGTTTGTGACATTAACAAGGTGACATCTCCATGATACTACAGAGCGAACTAGTGTGATGAGTGATTCAAGATATTACAACGCGTGATATTATTAAGTGACCAGCGCAAGTGAATAAAGAATACCGGGTCAAATAGTTTTTACTAGTGAATATTGAACAGAGTTTATCAGAAGTGATCTAATCAATAAAAACAGCGTTAATTAGTGCAAATTAAAGAATAGTTCAATAATAAGTGTGAGAAGTATTCGAAAGATATTTAGAGACAATGAAATTAAGAACGGTATAACAATTTAACTCATACCCAGGATTTTATTTGGTATTTAGTCCAGCGCAAGCGAGTAGTCGTTAAAAAATATTGACCAAATTACACCATTTTAGCATTACTGCTTCTAATGATATATTTCACGTCCATTCACACGTGGTTGCACTTATTTTCAACGCCAGTTAGATACTTTGTTTATTTTTCTGCCGCTGGTATCACACATGCGTTGGTAACACTGTTTTTGCTGCTAACGGTTTTATCGCTGGTTAATGTCACGCCACCTTTTATTCGAAAAACGTTGGTTTTTCGAACTTCTGAGAGTATTCTATACGTTTTTAGTGTTTGCGAGATTTCTCGCAATGAGATTCGAGATTCTCGTCGATTCCAGACTATTCCAGACGTTTTCCGAATGTTGCAGATAATTCCGAAATGTTGTTGGTCGTTCCAGAATGTTATGGAATTTTCGATCATGTTATTGTCCTCGAGAGGCTCTGAGAGTGCGTAATCATTATGACCAATAATATTCTTATGATAAAGATATTATGAGAAAATATTTATTAAATTACACATTTTTACGGCCACTGCTTCAGACAGACTATTACCTTGTTTTGCTTAATTTAATCAATTTCATTTCATCACATTTCAGTGCCGATAAATCGACGTCTATTGGATAAAATACATTTAATAGCTTGATACATATACACATAATATGCACATATAAATATAGGATAAAATGTAGCGAGCCTCTCGACCACTACCTACCTTGCTAGATATAAACAAACACCTTTTCTGATATAGGTTTACATTTCTTTTTTATCATTTTATAACTTAAGATCGATATCTAATATTTATTTTGAAAAAAAAGTCATACAGTAATAATCAAGCATAAAAAATATAAAAGTATCATAAGTGACGCAGAAAAATTCATATTTAAACACTAATGGAATAAAATTATCTTTCCCCTCGAGCCAATACTATGGTCATTACCAAAATATGTATGCATTTTATTTAATTTTAATATTATAGATTTGTGAAATAAATCTCTTTCTTAAAAAATAAAATAAAATAAAAAAAATAAGAAAGTTTAAGTACGAAGTGTTCAGTCCCTTACGTTGGTCACCTGACCAGAAAGAGATTTTAACTCCCCCGCATTGGTAGGGCATACGCGCCTAATCCGCCCTTAGTACACCGGAAGCGAGTATGGATTGCGGGGCCGCTGTAAGGCGCCCTGCAGCCCCCCATGCGAGGTAATGAAGAGGTATAATTGGTTCTCAAATCGCATTACAGGATTCAATTAAAAGTCAGTCTGCCAAGGGAGGGAAACCCGACACCAGATGAATTAGGCAAATAATTATTATTAGTCGCGAGGAATGCGCCACACGCGAACGTTCACACACACATTCCAATGTACAAAAATCAGTAGCGGCACATTTATGTGATCAACATTCTTTAGTGCCTAGTGAATTCATCATAATAGTGTGTTCTGCCATCTGCTAAGCTATGCAATATTTATGTTTTTCAACGGTTTAAGACAGATTCAAATCTGTAAGAAAATTCTTTCCGCAAGGTCACTGATTAGTACATACATCATCTCGTGGCTGGACTGTTGTAACTCAATATATGTAGACCAATAGTTTAGGACTCAGCTTGACACACTTCAGTCAGTGACAAATTTTGTGGCAAAGCTTATATTTAAGTAGTCAAAGTTCTCGCGGATATCCTCAATGCTGAAGCAGCTACATTGGCTTCGCCTGCCGGAGCGTATAAATATAAAAATCTCTCTGATGGTGTACAATAGTCTTCAAAGAAATGCACTACTATATTTGATGGACGATATCACTGGGAGACGGCTCACACTGCGGTCAGCTAAATCGGAGGTACTCTGCAAGCTGGTAGTACCGAGGAGACCTGGAGCCACCAAGTTTGAGGAACGTGCTTTCAGCATTGCGGGCGCAGGTATGTGGAATCAGCTGCCACCAGTGCTGCGATCACATAAAAACAGCGCTATATAAATCATCACAAAACATAAACATTTTGTTGTGGATCGAGTTTAAATATATATTTTAAACATCATAGATCATTCCCGAAACAGCGGAAGATTTTAATCTTTTATCATTTTTGACAGATTTGTATGATATTAGAAGAATTTTAGTATTAATAAAATAAATTTAAATTTTATACTATATACATAAATATGCTTCTTTTTAATGGCGTTATTTTGATTAACCGAGTTATTTTTTTCTTATTTTACGATATTTATTCTATTTTTATACTTTTAATTCAGTTTGGCACTTATTTTGTGGATACATATAAAATATGCTATTTCATAAGAAGAGTAAAACTACCATTTGCACTTACGTCCATTTTAATACTTTTATTCCTGATTTTTACTGTACCTATGTACTTTCTGTCTAAATAAATATTAGGTATCGATCTAAGGTGGTGAAATGATAAAAAAAGGCTACTCCTCAGAACAGGTATATCTAGTGTAGTGGCCAAAAGGCTTGCTACATTTAATCCTATATTATTTTATGTGTGTACGTACCAAGCAATTAAATGTCTTTTGTCCAATAAAAAACACTGAAATTAAATAAAATTGATTAAATTGAGGGAAACCGGTAAAAAGTCTTCATTAGAACCTCGAATGGTGTAAATCGATCAATATTTACTAATAATATCATACGTTTAGGAAATTATTGGTCTTACATACTTTAACTAGTTAATCACGCACTGTCAGAGCCTCTCGAGGACAACAACACGATCGGACATTCCACAACATTATGGGCGCCCTACAACACGCTGGAATTATCTACAACATTCGTAAAACGTCTGGAACTGTCTGAAATCAACGGAAATATTCTAGTTAACACTAGAAATGTTTAGAATACTCTCGGAGGTTCGAAAAACCAACGTGTTTCGTACAAAAGGCGGAGCCAGTGCCGCGGCGCATGCAGCGATCAAACCGGTGATATCAGCGACAACAAATTAATAGAAATACCTAACTGGCATGTGCAACAACTTATGTGTGAAATGATGTGAATTCTCTGTGAACCCGTGTGAGAATATTCTAGCAAGCTATAATAGAGTATTAGTCACAGACAAGTGATTGATTGTGAAATATTATGAATGAAGGAATGTGTTTACAATAAATCCGTCCAGTGAATTTTTGAATTTATTAAAGTAATTAATAAATCATCAAGTAATTTTCAATGCTTTCATTTCCTCCAAGTTATGTTCCTTGATACAATCATAAAAGTAGTGATCCTAAAAAAGGTGTATTTTGGTCAATATTTTCTAATTACCACTCGCTTACCCCGAATCAAAATATTCCGAAAAAAATCATATCCAAAAATGTACTTAAACGCGTATTTATTATTTATTTAAATTAAAAATAAATATTATTTATTTATATTTAAAAAAACTGATTACCATAAAAATACACGAAAATGTTGTTGTCTGTTTATGACAAAAAATTATTATCTTTGTACACTTACATAGAAAATTATATATTTACGTGAAATTCTTCGTAATACGTTCATGTGTTGCACGGCCAATCGTTTGATAAGGGGAAATCCTGACTATGTTTGTTGTAGATAATATTTATAATATAAGAATATAAATATTATAAATCATAAAATGTTATGGTCCTACAAAAAGAGTGTTGTGGAATATATTTTACAATCATATCTCTATCATAAAATTACTATTTGTCAAATCAAAGATCATTACAAGCAGTGCCCATAAAAATTCTTATTTGATTAATATTTTTCAATTACATCAAAATCAGAAGCATGCTGCTGGTCATATCACATATCAGAAGCAATTAAAATTTCCGTTGAAAATGCAATTTATTGAATGGTTTCTTATAATATCAATATCATAAGAATGCTGTAGAATAAATTGGAATCATGGTTTTAAATAAAAAGAAAAATGCTTCTAATTTTATCAAAAGAAGAACTTTAAGCTCTTCTGTAAAAACTGGAAAGCATTGTTTGAGAATTTAGTTTTATATTATTATGACTAAATTCAACCGTTTAATAAAATCAATGCCTCTTAGTCTAATTAATGAAAAAGCTAACAAATTTTACATAAAAACTAATTCAAATTACTGAAATACTTCATTACATGTGAAAGAATTGTCACGAAACGTAGCTGTGGAAGGCGATTGAAACACTCAAGCAATTAAACAATTCTAAACACATAATGTTTTTTTTTTAAAATGGCATTTATTATTCCTATTTTTTATGTAAAATACATTAAAACATATTAAATAGTTAAATGGAAAGTGTGGATACAACGAAATAAGGAACGATAAACATTTTTTTTAAATTTCACAATTTTCCCAACATTAAATCTGTTTTAACACTAGCTCTTTTTCATATCAATTTATTGTTAAGGCGATCGTCTAGCAGAATGAGCAAATTTAATCATTTTTTCTCATATCTTCTCTTGCGTTTTTTATCACATTTTTGTATGGAAATATCTCATTTTAAAATTTATTCATCAGGTTACATATATTTTAAATACGAATATCTTATTAAAATGTCACAAAATAAATTATATAATTGATTAATAAATTACCAAACCTTCGATGTTTTAAAAATGAAGAAAATTGCTCCACTTTGTGGGCCTTTAAGACTAAACGCCCTGTTGAGATGTCTTTTTTATTCAATAATATTACAAAGAAAACAATTATCTTCAATTTATTACATTTATAGCAAAACCTGTTAGTAAGTTTACTTGCAATGTATATTTTAAAAAATACTGTTTTTTAAAATTTTTTTTTTTTTGACGGTTTTTTAACTTTTTACATGGTCGACAACTTTTTTACTTCAATAGCCAAAAGAATAGATATTATTATTTTATAATAAAAACAAAAAAAAATCAAAATCTTTGTCGATATTTCTGATTTTAGATATTTAATCAAGACGCAACGTATTTATGACACAATACGCAGTGCCTTGATTAAATAGCTCAAATCTGAAATCGAGAAAAAAAAATTGATTTTTTTTGTATTCATTTTAAAATAATAATGTCTATTCCTTTAATTTGGTACAGAAAAAAGTTATAAACTATCTATGAAGGATTGAAAAAAACACACAAAAAATAAAAATAATTTAAAAAACAGTGTTTTTTAAAACATAAATTGCATGTAAACTTACTAACAGATTTTTCAATAATTGTAACAAATTTAAGATAAACGTTTACTTTGTAATATCATTGAATAAAAAAGACATCTCAACAGGCCGTTTAGTCATAAAAAGCCCACAAAGTGGAGCAATTTTCTTCATTTTTAAAACATCGAAGATTTGGTAATTTATTAATCAATTATATAATTTATTTTGTGACATTTTAATAAGATATTTGTATTTAAAATATATGACCTGATGGATAAATTTTAAAATGAGATATTTACATACAAAAATGTGATAAAAAACGCAAGAGAAGATATGAGAAAAAATGATTAAATTTGCTCATTCTGCTAGACGATCGCCTTAAATATTGTATCTAGATACTCAAAAGAATTATGCACTCCTGTCACTTGCAACAACATTATCGAAAAATCTAAAATGGCCTAGGGTGATCTACGAGCTCTACGGCCTTCGGGATGTACGGAAACATTCGAGAAAAACAAAGAAAAGCTTGGAAGCCACGGGAATGTTCTCCTTAACACTGGAAACGCCTAGCGATGGGCAACACGAGTTAATTTACTCAAGAAACTCGTGTTATACTGCCAGCGAGTCGACTCGAGTTGCGTTTCCGGCAGCTCGAGTCAACTCGCTGTCTCGAGTTACGTGAGAATGTTTGAAAAATACAACCGCAGACGGCGCGGTCCGCACTGCTTGGCTCGGCTCGGCTGTCGTCGGAACACTTCGCCTTCCGGCGGTGGATGTCGGAGTATTCCGACGCGCCCATCTGCGCCGTCCACGATCGTATCGTTCAAACATTCTCACAGGGTTCGAGTCAGCGATTTAACTTGAGTTGCTGGAAACTGTAAGTTGTAACTCGAGTTAGACTGCCAGCGAGGCAGCGAGTTAGCTCGAGTCACCTTTCCTATCAACTCGTTGAGGGGTTGACTCGAACCAAGCCAGAGCTTTCGAACTCGGCATCCATTGAAGAGTTGAGACTACCAGATTGGTACGTACGACTTCATAATACAGGTACGTCCTACGTATAGTATATTTGTTGATTAATTTTAGTAGGGGCAAATAAACGCATTTGTCTTAGATGCTTCAGTGTGGGTTTATTGAATCTTATTCTAAGTATTGGATATGGCGTCGTATGTACGTATGGCGTTATATTAATATTTACACTTGATAGTACTGGCTTATTATCAATAACAAATTGCCTGAACTCTCTTCATGTTTTTCTCAAATTCATATTTCTAGTGCTATTTTCATGACTATGTAAACCTTGTGGTTGCCCAACTACTTCGCTGTACTCAACAATATGTTTTTTCTTCAAGTGAAATGCTCGATGCTCTTTTTCTTATCTGGGGTACACTGACTGCAAATATGTATCGCTATTATTATATTCGCGGAAAATCAAACCAGGGTAATTAATAATTACACAAATCACTTATGGCGGTGATTGTCACTAGAAAATTATAATAAAATTAAAATTATAAAACGTAAAACGTAAACAAACTGTACTCACTGAGTGAGATCGTTTGTTCGATGACAGCCACGGGCTGGCTCGAGGCAGCCCGTGGCTGTCATCGGATGATTTCGGAAAGGCGAAGTATCATACGACTCCTTCCCGAGAGCAGTCGAGCTGTCTCGAGCTGAAATGGCATCGTTTGAAGACCGAGTTGAGTTGCGACGAGCCAACATTTCAACTCGAGCCGTTCAATACGACTCGGCCCATCATCAGAAAGGTCTAGGATTATACCAGCGTTCTAAGATATAAATAGAAGCGCAGAACGCGGCGGGAGACTTGTTTTGTAGTCGCGTTTAACAGGCGAAAACACTGCGAAAGTGTTTTCGGTTGCAAGCCGGGTTGGCCATTCGGAGCAATAAATGAGCAAATGTCATATAAAGTATTTCTGCGATAACAAATTGTTTATTTATGGGTGATTTATTGAGAACTAGTGTAATTTAAAGAATAGCTTTAAGTTTGATAGTGTTTGCATGTTGAATAGTTAAATTATCAGTAATTAATAAATCACCAATTAATTTTCAGCGTTTACGTTTATTTCCCCCGCAGCCACGATACGTGACAATATACTTTCCTTTGTATTCTGAAAAATAACATTGTACGATACATTTATCTCAGCAGTTATTAAACCTCATTTGTGAATAGTTTTAGGGCTGTTACATCCCCTTGCTTTTACAGGCTTGTTTGGAGAACATTAAAAACATCGCAGGTCTTTATTTCTGCCTTCATTATCAGTCGAAAATGTTCAAGCAGCCATGACCTAATATCAATAGTTATGGAGTTATGTTTTATAAAAGTTTGAATTTTTTGAAATATTTGTGACTTCTTTTTTAAAAAAAATTGAACTATCATTTCGGTAACTTATATCGATTACGAAAAATTAATTCGTTTCAACACAACATAAATAAATTAATAAAAACCCAGCAGAAATTCCAATAGGAATTGAAAGGTTTTTATTATTTTATTTGACTTGCATTAAAGGTAACGAATTTTTCATATTCGTTATAAGTTATTATTTTACAAAAAATAAGCCAGAAATATTGAAAAAAAGTGCAAACATAGATGTCGCATATCTCCATAACTATTGATATTATGTCATGGTTTCCTGAATATTTTTGACTCGGAACTAAAGCAGCATTTTGCAAATAACCCTGTATAATATACCACCCCTCCCCCCCCCCCCCAAATGGATTATTGTGATGTCCGTATGTAGTTGCAACATCCTTGTTGCGGAATCGCAGATATGACAGGACCTCAATATATGCATCTGCAATATATATTCTATCTGGTAGAACTTCAGTCACTCCAATATTCCCCAGGGTTCGATGTATGCAAAATCCTTTTCATAATCCTCCTGGTCTATTACCTCTTCCTCCGCTATCTAAGTTATTAGTTTGATTGAGAATATGACTAATGGTGCTATAGCGTACATGTGTACTTATGTGTGTATATATATACTAATGTATATATGTCCGACTTGTTATAGACGACAAATTTATATAGCAGAGGGCACATCCGAGGAAACATGTTTTAATCTATTTATATTCATTAATTATACCTACATGTTTTGGATAAACCTTTCATCGTCAAGGTGTTTTATAAATGTCAAAATATCAAAATGAATTATGTATTTTTTTTGGTATTCTAAATTATTTTTAAATATCATTCATAAATAAATAAATAATTTTGGTCTGAAATTGAATAAAATAAAGAATATTATTCAAGAATCATTAGAAATTAGTAAAGCATGTAAAAGTAAAGAAAATTTATTAATAATCAATTAAATTTATCTACTAATCCAATTCTAAAAAAAATTCCAATAATTTTGTGTCATCAAGAACTTCAGCAAAAATATTTTTTTAAATGATTTAGAAAATCAAAAAACAAAAGATATCATTCATTTACATATTTTGACATTTATAAAACTCCCTGTTGATGGAATGGTTTTTACGAAATACGTAGGTGTAATTAGAGAATAAAAGTAGTGTCACGTGTCGTGGCTGCAGGAGGAATTAAATAAAACGCTGGAATGCAATAACGGATTTATTGATTACTGAATAATTAATTATTCAAACGTAAAAGGTCACTTATCACTCGTAAATAGACACTTTATATTCGCTTTAACACTTTATTCACTATTCACTGGAATATTCCATCCAATTTCCGCACTTATTAATTTTGCTTCAGTTTATTTTGCTACGTAAGAACTTTCCAGAATATCGCTGTTGAATTAGTGCTCGCTTGGCACCACTGGCCTCTCACAATTCGCCGCTACCGCTCGCTTAGCCAGCCTGGCCCGCAGCTCGAGACTGACTTCGCTTTGTTATCGCCTGTCAACCACGTTCAAACAACAGCTGACTCGTCCATACTCCAGTGTGCCGTATTTATGTTTGCTAATGCTGATATCGAAATTCCCAGACGTTTCGTTTTGACTTTTGGAGATGTTTCTCGTAAGCCATAGATTATGCTAGGCCGTTCTGTAATCTTCGTTAGCATTGTGATCATTTTAAACAACTGTCACTTGACATGAGTGCGTGATTTTTTTTAGCCTCGTTACAGTAGATTAAAACGAACCATAAAATATTTTTTTTATTATGGATTTCGACCATAAAAATAATGATGGTATTTTAGTTAAAAATTAAATTAATTTCAAATAAAATTGCTTTAAGCATTTACTTTTCAAATAAAATTATTTTGTCACATGTTCGCCGTGGTGTGTTTGGAATAAAAATGACTGAAGATGAAGCAGTAATCATCAATACTTTTTAAATTTAAATTTAAATCTTATAATGTTAAGTAAATAAAGCTATTTTAATTTTTTTAAATACATCTAAGTATACAAGAGAACTCAGAAAAAGGCGATTCACGCTCGATATTCACTTCATAAATAGTTTCTTTTGTCGTTTACGCAGAGAACGCGTTCTGTCAAAACAGAAAAACTGCTTACTCAGCCGCCCGCAGCATATTATACGCCTGCGATAATGAAACGTTCGCAAACTTGAGAATATTTTTAAAATTGCATCATTATCATTATCAAGAGATGAGAAAATCAAACGCCGTACAAAAGTTGGTGATGTGGTAGATCGAATAGCCAAATTAAAATGGCAATGGGCAGTCAAGCCAGACAATGAATAGGTAGATGGATACGCAGAGTTCTGCGGTGGAGATCATGGCATATGAAAAAGGAATAGGCCGGCATCAGAACACTGAAAGAAAAAAGGATTGGAAAATATTAGAAGAGGTCTACATGTCGCATTGGGGAGACGGCTGAGGAAGAAGAAGAAGAAGAAGAAGAAGAAGAAGAAAATTATGTAAATTGTAATGGACAGGCCACTTCGCTCGTAGGATGAATAGTCAGTTGATGCTTGCGGTCATCCAGTGATTATGATAATGTAAATAAATATAATGTAAATAAATGTTAAAACTCAACAATAAAAATATAGAGGTATGTTCTTACGATGGAAATGGTAAATATTGCATTGTGTAGAGTGATCACATAAGCCAGCTCATATAGGCTGTAAGCTCTGGACCATCGCATAAATTTCTAATAAAAATAGCTTCGTCTCTTTGAAACTTTTATAATTTATCTTAGTAACAATGTTTAGAGAATATGTATTTTTATTTTTCTTAAAAAAAATCTATCGAAAAGGCCGATTATTAGAAAGATTATTAAAAATTCGCAGTTTCAAAATAATTGTATCAATTTTCAATTACTCGGAGGAACGTCCATCTATATCCAATTAATAAAAGCTGTTAATTGGTTCCCGCATCCCCTGCTAGATTTCGGTGATTACCTGGCGGAATTTCAAATAACTAATTGAATAAAATTGCCAAAATACTTTTCGCATTCAGTTCTCCGAATAAAATTTTATGCCGAATAATACAAAATTAACAAATATACATTTAATAATACAGCATTATTAATTTCATCTAATTTTGTATGAAAGCCAATATTTTTTTTAAATAATTTTATTACACGTCATCAAGTGATTATTAAAATTCATTGATCATGGTAAATATTGACAAGCAATAGATGAGTAAAATATGTATGAGGTACTATGAAAAAATCGTTCATACAGTACATATTGTGCTGACTTTAATGTTGATGTTGATGTTCTTGCAGACGCCCTATCATCATTCATAATATCACTTCTACACTACATCCATTTCTTTAACGATAACCTTAACCCATAGAACACATTTAACAATTATTTAGTTATATATTTTTACATTAAAACTCTAACTTCACATTACATTGATACTTTAAAATATACATATGTATGTTTATGCTACAGCAGGTTGAAGATACTTGTAATTGCGATAATAGGCAGTCTTAAATAATACTCTATTGCTCTTTATTTATCAATTTTTTTTTAGTTTGTCTTATAAAAAAAAATATAATCGAAGCAGAAACGAAAATTTTAATTAAATATGTTATTTTCTATATAAATTATTTTTTATATGTATTGTAGCATTTATTTTTTAATTTAAAAAATATATAGACCCTACAAGTGTCGTTCAGTAATCTCTGTGTTTTAAAATATTACTTTTTTACACGATCTTAACTTAACCACATCTCTGAGGCTGGAGACTGAGATCTGATTTTATCTCGTTCCATGGACACGGGCCATGAGAATAATTTCAATACAAAATTGCAATCAAATGATAATAATCTAACATTATTATGTGTTTACGTTCAGCACAAAGGCACTTGTTGTAGGAATATTTCTGGCGAATTTTCAGAATTCTGCTGAAATTGCAACGGACATTAGGGTCGTATCGTAAAAAGTTATTGACGCATGGAAAAGCGTTTGCAGTTGTTGCTACTGCGAATTATCGTCGGTCAGCTGCAGTAAGTTCTCCGTTTCCCTGGGAATTCGGTAAACAGAACACAGCCCTAATGATAAAGCGTGACGCAAAGTGCTCAGAATTGCAGAAAATGCAGTTTTCGAAATGCAATTTTGCCAAATAATGAGTTGTCTGCGTTCTAGAAATTTCTGCCGTTAGTGTAAACCGACATTACGGAAGTCGATAGTTGAAAAATGATAGTATTTAATTGCAAAATGAAACAATTGCATCTTTTATACATTCAAGTAAAATTATTTCGTGGTTTTCTATTTTAAATCGTTAAAAGTTTAGAGAATTTTTTAACAGCGTTGTTTATGAGAGGTTTTAAGGTATTTGGTGTTTCGATTCAACTAGTTTAATGAGTACGATAACAGTATAGAATAATGTAGGTGCATAGATAATGGATGTCTATCACAAGAATTACAGTTGTGTCTATGAGAGTAGTGTATCTATGATAGAATCATGTAGGTATATGACAGAAGACAATATATTCGCATTGAAGATATTGAATTTTCCATTCAAAACGACAACATAATATATTTTTACATTAATAAAATTCACGATATTCGTTACATCGAGGAATGTTGCATATTGCATCGTAAACCTTGTTTACCTTAGAATCCATGCACTTTACACATGCATATATCTTGTCAATTTATTATATAGGTCTTTATATAGTTCTGTATGTTGATTCTAATTAAAAAAACTATAACAGTGTATTTTGTTTTTTTACTAATTGTCATAAAATGTTGAGATGTGACAGAATACGCGGTTTCGCATTTGCCGTAAATAGATTAAAAATAAACCAAATTGTACGATATTTTCAAGGTTGGCGGCCCTGGTCGCGCAGGTCCGTATTTCAATCCGTTACCGGATTGGATCCTCTTGGACAGTCATATTCACATGAGGTAGCTTCGTTATCTTTACCGTATTCGGCTTCGGGCCCAAAATGTGCGCGAGAGGCGACTTTTGGTGAGTAAATATGTGTAATTTAGTATATTCGATACAGCAACAATCTATCTCTGGTGTAATGTTTTGTCCTAGTTTGTAACAATAAATATTTTCAGGGCCCGGTAGCGCCCGCCCATCGTGGTGATGTAGAATGATTGACGGATGATTTGGCGGAGGCCGAGGTCCCTCTGGTTACCAAGATGCAGCCCAGATGCACTCGAATGTCTGCTGTGTGCTAAACGGGACCGCAACCCTGGCCTGGTCGATCGGAGGCAATGGCGGTTGTCGTGGGTGCCCGTTGGATGGTGGCTAGCGATCCTTCAGAACTCTCGAAGTGGGTATCCGTCGATCTTCCCTACCTGCCGATACTCACTGTCCGATAGCAGCAAAGGAGCTATGCTACCAGGGAATCATCATGCTGCATAGAGGATCTCGCGCCCTCCTGATTATTAGTATGCATCAATACCAAGAACTTTATATTTTTATTTTAACCACTTAAATTATGTGTCCAGTAACTTTAAATTGATATTTTCCCGCCATTTAAGGTTTAAAAATCATTGTTTCGTTTAGAAAATTGAGAAGATCTAGCGTTCGCTGCAAAAATTGTATTTTTTTAAAATTAAACGTAAATAATTCCTGATGGACCATCTTTGAATTTTTGTGCAATTTCTCCTGGAGTGGTCTGGTACACACACACTACAATATCACTTATACATTTGTTCATTCATCTAAACACACACACACCCTCCCAGCGACGACCGACATCAGGATCGGCCTGAGCGGCCTGCACCATGTACGAGATGTCTCTTGCCCGACTGGAGCTAGCTGGTGGTGCTCGGCATTTGCAAGACAGTTTATGGCGTAACACTTAACACGATACACCGTGCTTTCGTCGCGGTATTGTAAACCAAAACTTAACCACATTATAAACACATCAGCCCTGAGTATGTAACCTGCAATCCCATTTGAAGCTTTAGCTAGAGAATATCCCAGAAAAATGTTTTCCCAATTCGTTAGGGTCTACAATTCTCTGAATTTATATGCTACTAGACCAATTAATCTACTACTGCAAGTGTATCAGCTCTAATAGCTATACCACCTTTAAGATCTACTTATTATAATAAACATCTAAATGTTTTATATTATTACATGAATTGGAAAAATTACCAAAACTACACCAAAAACTCTCCTTACATATTACTGCAATTGAAGGTCAAATATAATAAACTTGACGCTGACACTTAATTTGTAGTACCGCCTTATTCTATCGTAAAAAACTTATTTTAAATAACTTGTCAACTTTAAGTGATATTTATTTATATGAATAACAAGAAAACACTTTATAAAAACTAATAATTTATTAGACTATCAACATGTTTCGATGCCAATGGTACTTTCGTTTGGTTATAAATTATACTAAACATTAACAAAAAAATTATAATAATTATATTGGAAATGATTAACTATTTAAGAACTAATGTGAAAACAAATTTAATAGGTAAATATTTGCAAAAAGGAACTAATGTGAAAACAAATTTAATAGGTAAATATTTGGTAATTTATAGCATTTAATTTTCTATTAACACTTTTATTCTAATCACTAAAATTTATAATTTATCCAACTGCAAAGCTTTGTTACTCAAATGTAAAATTTGTAAACCCTTATTAAAATCAAAATAATGGTTTGTTTTCAAAAGATGCTTGGAAAATTTCACAGTAGTTATTGCTATTTAAACATCTTAAAGGCAAAGCTTTTTCTTATTATTAATATTGTAACGAGGCTGAAAAGAATTGAGCACTTCTGTCACATGTCACAACAACATTATCGAAGAATCGAGAGCAGCCTACAATGTTCTACGTCTTCCGGGAAGCATCTAAAACATTTTAGAAACATTTATAAAAGCCTAGAATCCACGAAAATGTTCTCCTAAACACAAGGAACTCCTAGAAGGTTCGATATAAGCATTAGCCAGATATAAATAGGACCGCGCGCGGAATTAACTTTTTGTTGTGTTGTGTGAAAGTGTTTTCGTTGGCCAGCCGAGCGATAATTCGACAGCGAATAATCTGAAAAGATCATACGTAGCGAAATAAACCTTAGCGAATAATAGGTGCGAAAATTGGATAGAATGTTCTAGTGAATAGTGAATAAGTGTTAAAGCGATTGTAAAGTGTCTACTTACGAGTGATAAATTACGGAAAGTTTAATTTAGATAAAAGCGCTAAGTTAAATAGTGTTAAGTGACTTTGTACATCAAATAATGAATTAATCAGTAATTAATAAATCCATAATTTAACTCCAGCGTTTTCATTCTAAATAATGTTACCACAAAGTCATTTTGCAGTTATTCCGGTCGGTGTTTTTTGGAAATATCGTGCATTTTTCTGGGTAGTGCGTGGACATAGGGAGAAAAGCAGCCAAAATATTTTTTTAAATTATTCCAAAATTGGCATAAAGATACGCCTTGAAAATTTTATTTTTTTACACTACGATTTCAATCAGGAAATCAAGCGTGGATCCTGAACATGCAGAAGATCAAACGGGCGCCTAGACGACTCGGCGGAACATTGCCCCCCATAGGACCCCCGAAGAGTCGATGTCATTTTGCTTAAGTCAGATTGGAATTCTAATGACATGTCTTATGTAGAGATGGCGCCGTGTATCCTAAATCTGTGTATGCATCTCCCTCTCGCGTCTTCTCGAATCTTCCATTACCGAGGCTGGCTGCGCAGAGCAAAAGGACCGAACGAGCGGTGAAAAGACAGATATCGCCGCTCGGCACGGGCGCTCGGACGCGGCGCTCGCGGGTTGAATGAAATCTCAGGCATTTAAGCCGAGGAAACCGAATAAGTAATAAGTGTTCTAAGCCCAAGAGTTTATTTAACGCCGACAGGGTTACTACTTTATCATTAGTTTGGGACGACTAAAAATATAAAAAATAATTTTATAAATATATATTTCGGTACTCCTTATCTAAAGTATCATATCTGTAAAATATCAGTTATCAAAGAGAGCAATATGAATGTAGGCCGATTTAATGTAAATAATAGGGTTTGTATTTTATATAAAGTGGACGCTTACGATATTGATATAGATTATAGAATTATGTAGTTTTTGGAGGGAGAGCGCTCACGTTTTCATGCGGAGAGTGAGGTCAAAAATTTTTGGAGGAAAATTTATTTTTTATTTTTTAAGAATAATATTTTTTTCGTGTTATATAATTTTCTACATTTTGGTCTTAATATTACCCTGTGTATTAAATAACTTCGGTGGGAACTTGCGCCATCTTTTGATGAGCTCATTAACTAATTTCCCGTATAAAACTTAGATAAATTAATTATGATGTATTAGTTGAAAAATGAGTGAATTTTATAATTGATTTATGTATTGTCATCGAGAATACGTCTGGTTGCAAAATTTTAACTCTAGTGGACTTTGGGAAGTGGATGAAAATATAACACCGAACCATACGCATTCTAAGTTGTAGGCTTAGGTCACGGTTAAAAATAACGATCTTGTTCTGAGAAACGCACTTCTTGCCATCTCTATTGGAGCTTTTACTTCTTGAGATGGATCCCAGTTCTCGTTCACCCATGCACCTAAGTACTTGTACTGCGTGACTCTTTCTAATGGTTGTGTTTGGCGTCGAAGGTGATCTTTTTGATACTGTTAACAATTTTGTTTTGCGAGTCTTCATCTTCAGGCCATTTTACCTGTTACATATTACTTGTTTCATTCCTTTCTTTACTAGTGTTTGAAGGTCTTGAACATTGTCTGCAAATGTATTGTTCGCAAATCTAATACTTCTTTAAATGGTTTTCCATTCACCAATAACCCTAGAGCAATATCATCTAGGGATACTGATGAATGAAAATAAATAAAAATAAAAACAAGGCGATAAATAATGTTTATTATTTATTAATTAAAGTATAACACATTTATTAAAATATGCAATAGTTTTAGAAATTAAAATAACTATATATTTTTGATAGAGTGAGAAATGAAAAAATTGAATTAGATAATAGATAATTAATATAGTTTTATATTACGGGACATTGAGTGAGGAGACGATGATTATGAAAATATATCTTACAAGTATTGAATCTTGTATAATAAAATATGCAAAATATTGGCGAATGGCCCTGTTAAAAGCTTCAACCGAAAAATGGTGTTCTAGGGTAGAATGTGTGGCATTGTAGCACTCTATCCACTCTGCCTATCCTTTTGGGGAAACGGAGTGATGACTAATTAGTTAGTTAACTATCCGTCATTTCAGAAATTTTTGATGATGACTTTGTTGTCTAATTGTGTTAAAAATATTTAAACGTATTGTCGAGGTTGAGATATATTTATCCCTACTATAGTTTCGAGAACTCTCATTAGGTGTAATTAATAACTAACCTAAATACATAATCTGGTCAGCCTATTCGAGTAGGGCAGCGGGTCGTGTAGTAGGCGGAAACTGGAGGAAACAAATTTAGGATCGGAAATATGTTGTGGAATGTAATGTAGTTTGCCAACCACATAATTATTACCAACCATTCTTTCGATAGCAATAAATTTAAAATATTCCACTCAGCTCCTCATATAGAATTTTTAATGAGCATTTGGGAAACCGTTAAAATCACACAAAGCCTCTTTTTCTACAATACATCTTCAGACTTGACTTCAAGCGTTTAAACCAAATGACCAAAAAAATCGCTCCTACTACGCGACCAGCAGTCCTGTACGAATAAGTTTATAAAATTCCGTATTTAGATTGCTTATTTGCTGCTCTCTAAACTATAGTAGATAAATATAACTCAAAATTTTAATTTTAATTTAAAATTAATCAATAATATAAATACTTAGCATGCTAGGATACTAAAGCCTTTCATAATACCCACGAATCACGCATAATACGAACGAAGCTCGAATACTAGAAAGGAAATTATAACTAGATCTGTGATCCACTTGTTCAAATGCAAATAAGCTGGTTGCAGCGGTATTAGGTGAGATTTTGAATGCTACACAAGTTGGTTTGATCACGCAGTTGTTAGTTTGCTACGGAGTTTTGGTTGGCGCAAGCTTTATTAAATTATCCACCTTGGTTTAACTTTCACTTCTTGGTGAGAATGTTATATTTACAAGACTTTCTAATCAGATGCAATCCTTGAAACAATGTGACGTGGACAGTAGTATGTTTCTTCCTGCGCCACGTTTTAAGCTCTTCAATCTATTATTCTTCAAAAGCACTCTATAATTGTGAAGATAATTGCAATTCCTATATTCATATCTTTAGGCTAATTGGGATCTCTTTGTTCTCAAAAATATGTTTCGAGAACAAAGAGATCCCAATTAGCCTAAAAAGAAAAGCCTTTGAATCGTGCATACTGCCAGTGATGACGTATGGATTGGAGACTATGGCCCTTACAAAGAAAAGTGTAGAAAAGCTCAAATGCACGCAACGATCCATGGAGAGATCCATGCTTGGAGTAAGCCTAAGAGATAGAATTAGAAACGACGAAATTAGGCGCAGAACTAGAGTAATGGATATCATGGATCGTGTAGCAAAGCTAAACTGGCAATGGTCAGGACACGTTGCAAGACAGGATACTACAAGATGGCCTCCCAGAGTTCTGAAATGGAGACCTTGGGAAAATAAAAAACGCATCGGAAGACCTCAAAAGAGATGGGCCGATGATATTGTCGGTGTGGGGGGAAAGAAATGGCTACAATTAGCCAACAACAGGGAAGAATGGAGAAATAAAGAAGAGGCCTATATCCAGCAGTGGAAAGAGGCTGATGAAGAAGAAGAAGAAAGATATTCACTTCTCCTTGGCTATGTTTTTATGAATATGACAAAGACCGCAACCAAACTATTAAAATGTACCATCAACTACGATATGTGATATGATACGCAGCACTCCTGAAGGCTTCCTGAATCGAGACAGCGATTGATTGACAGATTATACCAGTCGCATTTAGCCGAAGATCTTCTATGGAGATGGATTCCTTTGACTCTGCCTTGTAATTCATATCCGTACATTTTATGATATGTCAGAAGTATTTCAGTATAGGAATTTGTCTTATAAATGTAAAAGTCTCACAGCATTTTTTTTTTTAAAAGATATGCTAATTCTGTATTTTTATTAATATTAACAGTGGTATCACCGTACATCAAAATAAACGACAATTTCTTGTTCGACGCTTGCTTTAAAAAATACTATAAGTTTCTTAAATTGAATTGAAACAATTATGAAAAGGTCAAACTAAGTACTGTTTATGTACAGTTTCTTAGTAAATTAGAGTAGCTTGTTGGTCTTGTGGTTAGGACACTCGCCTCGTGATCCAAAGGTCGCGGGTTCGAATCTCAGCCCAGACTAGCAAGTTAGTCCTATTTTCATAGCACAAGCGTTTAGCTTAGTTTAAAAATAGTAAGAATATTGATGTGACACGTATTCCGTGTTCGCATCTCTATTTTTTTTAAAAAAATAAAATAAAATAAAAAAAATAAATCGAGCTTTATTACAAGAAGACGTTTTAACCTAAGAGACTCGAAAATATTTTGGATCACATAATTCCGCCTTTTTTAAGAAATTCGTTTTATTTTTTTATTTTTTTTTATTTATAAAATAGTGATGCGAACACGGAATACGTATCACATCAATATTCTTACTATTTTCAAACTAAGCTAAACGCTTGAGCTATGAAAATAGGACTAACTTTCTGGTCTGGAGTGAGGTTCGAACCTGTGACCTTTGGATCACGAGGCGAGAGTCCTAACCACAAGACTAACACTACTACTAGAGGATTTAATTACGTAAGAATAAATACTTAATTATTAAGAGATTTAATTACGTAAGAATAAATAATTAAAACTGTAGCAAAAATATATATTAAACATACTTAAAGGAAGACATTTTTCCGCTAGGACCCATTCACTTCTCAAAAACTAGTTAAATTAATCTCGGTACATATTTTTAACTATGTGGGTATTACTTACTTTGCATATTTTTAAAGTCAAATTATTAACAAGTCGTTCCTAGTGTAGTAGTAGTTCAAGTGTGATTTTAAAATGGAAATATTTAAGTCAATAGATAAATAAAATAGCCGTATACGTATAGATTGTGTGGATTCCAAGATTATTATCAATGCTACGGTCCTTGAGTACTCAATTGTCTTTGAACACACAAACTTCTCATTACTAAGGACCGGGTTGTGGTCTGTTGATGTCCTTGAAGATTTCCCTCCATCATTATCTGCAGCTCGAAATTGGATTCCTGTAGGTATCCATTGAATAACTAGTATTGTGTTTGATCTTGTCAGTCCATTGAGTTAGAGATCGGCCATTTCCTTTTAGACCTTGATTCTATCTAGTGACTTTCAGCTTCTCCTACATATCATTTTCTCATGTCCAAAAAGTGAGCATTCCTATCTAAGGGATTCTAAATATTTGCCTCTACCACCGTGTTTCGAAGTATGCAGACTTCCTGTAAAACGAGTATATATAGAATTAAAAAAAAAATGAATGAAATCCTTCTCATGAAAATTTTGTATAATATTTCATGAGAAGAAATATAGATGTCTCTAGCACAGTCCCTTCAAATAAACGAAAGGTTTTCAAATTTGGAACATATATTAATGTGTGAATTTTCTTACGATGGAATTGGTGAACATTGCATTAGAGTGATCACTTAAGCCAGCTCGTTAGATCTTAATCCCTGGGCCAACCTATAAAAAGACTTGAATTATTAATGAATGAAAGAATTACTGCTGATCTGATGATCCTATTTAAAATTATGTATAGTTCCCATTAGAATATTTATCCTATGCCGAAATTTATTTAAAAAAATGTACAATACTCTTCATTTGCAAAGCAATATTGATGTATTTTCAGAATGTAATCCGAAATTCAGAAATAACATTTTATTTTAATTAATGATGTAATTATTGATACAAAAATTTGTATTCGTCTTAAATAGTTTTGATGTTGAGCGCACGGACGGTGCGTACACCAGCTGCATGTTGAATATAATCTAATTGATTATTCGAGTTGTTTTTGTGAATTTATTATACCACCATGCATAAAATTTAAGTCGTGCCTGTTTTGTTCTGAATTGAATAAAATAAAATATTAGGTCCTTACATATGAAATTGGCGTTTTGCCGTACTGGCAAATTTGATCTCAAATATCTTCCCTTTGGTTAGGAATTCCAAATCCAAATTTATACAGCTATTTACTGATGTATTTGTGTTTTGAAAATAATAATTCATTTGTTTTTTCCTCAATTGTTTTTTTCTTTGCGTCACTCAGTTTACAAAATGAAAAACTTGAAATATCGCGTTATTTACGAGTACGAGTTCCACCGTGGCACCAGTGCTGCAGAAACGGCTCGAAGGATTAATGATGTGTATGGCGACGGTGCCGCAAAAGAAAACACAGTGCGTTTTTGGTTTCAACGTTTTCGTTCTGGAAATTTCGACCTGCAGAACAAACCCCGTGGACGGCCGGAGACCGAAGTTGATAATGAAGAAGTGAAGGCTATTGTGGAAGCGGATCCATCGCAAACCACATCCGAGTTAGCTGCAGGCTGCGGTGTTAGTGATAAAACTGTTTTAATCCACTTGAAGTAAATTGGTAAGGTGAAAAAACTTGAAAGGTGGGTACCTCACGAATTGAATGAAGCAAATCAACAAACGCGCGTTGACTGCTGCGTTGCAATACTCAACCGGCACAATAATGAAGGGATTTTAAATCGAATCATTACCTGTGATGAAAAGTGGATCCTGTACGATAATCGGAAGCGCTCATCGCAATGGCTGAACCCTGCCGAACCAGCCAAACCATGCCCCAATCGAAAATTGACTCCAAAAAAGTTACTTGTGAGCGTTTGGTGGACTAGTGCTGGTGTCGTTCACTACAGCTTTCTTAAATCTGGCCAGACGATTACGGCAGATGTCTATTGTCAGCAACTGCAAACCATGATTGAAAAGCTATCTGCTAAACAACCGAGGCTGGTTAATCGCTCTAGGCCACTGCTGCTTCATGATAACGCTAGACCACACACTGCACAACAGACGGCTACCAAATTAGAGGAGCTTCAATTGGAATGTCTAAGACATCCACCATACTCTCCGGACCTTGCACCAACAGATTACCATTTTTTTCGAAATTTGGATAACTTCTTGCAAAGGAAAAAATTCAACTCCGATGGGGCAGTCCAAACCGCCTTCAAAGATTTTATTGATTCCCGTCCGAATGGTTTTTTTAGTAAAGGGATCGATGAACTACCTATGAGATGGCAAAAGTGCATAGATAGCAATGGTACATACTTTGATTAAATAAATATATTATAATAAAAAAAAATCGTCTTTATGTTCCTCCCATACTAAACCTCAATTTCATATGTAAGGACCTAATATAACCAGTTGTCAACTTAAATAGTCTTAGAAATCAAGAGTAATTTCTGAGTCTAAGAAAAAATTTGAAAATTCCTCCTTTTTTCGTTGTGACACAGAATAGGTACCTACATCAATGCGCGTCATTTTTGGTGAAAAGTGATTGGTACATGAATCTACCAATTACTCGGTCGGACGAGCAATGCAAATACCTTTGTATTTTTAGTCAAATGCAAACATTTACAGACCGCAGTAGTTAATTTTATTTTCCCGATTTTGATCACTGCGGTGCCTAGTTTGGTTTTGTTCAAATACAACCCATAATTACATGACTTGTTCTGACGAACGAAATGGCATATTTTCAGTATAACAATTAAATCTTTGTTTTGTAGCCATATATTTTTTTAATTAAACATATTTAAAGACGTCTCTTTTTTCTTCTCTCCGGCTTCATCACAACTCATGTCATCGTCAACTGTTAGAGTCAGCTCTCTAGTTCTTCTGTCCTGGATAACGTTACTTAGTCCGTGCCTCTGCATCTGACATATTAAATATGTCTGATAGAAACAAAACTATTTATATTTGAAAGTACTGACTATGACTATCAAGTAAATTTTTGACAACTCGTTTCGTATGTGACTTGCATTTACTCTCACCAACTATGGTTGAAAGTCATCCATGAACGTTTATTTCATGAACCAGAATAGATATCGTTGGTAATGAGACATCATTATTGGTTCATGACACGGATGTCATTCATAGATGAAATTGGTGAACGTTATATTGTAAAGTGATCATTTAAGCCAGCCGTATGTTAGGTCGTAAACCATAAAAATACCCAATAAATTTCCATTCCATATAAATAGTTTCATCTATATGAGACATCTATAATATATCTTGTTTAATGTTTTCTATCTCTGGACAAAATCCAGTATTATTTTCTTGAAAAAAATTTTGGACATACACAATATGTTCTGAATAAAACATGTTTATTCAGCGAGTCTCCAAGTAAAATTTATAAGGAACAATTATTATTTAAATATCTAAGACATTCTGCTTACCTGAAGACAGTTTTATGAACAAAAACAGCATCCACATTCTCATTCGCCACCGCCGATTCGGTATTATTTTGTCAATTTAATCAATCCCCATAGTGCATATTAATAATACTACACGGCATTGTTAATATCAAAATTCCATCAGCATCCAAATAGTGATAAGCTTTATATTAACAATACATTAATTAATACAATGTGTTATGAACAAAATCTAAAGTAAATTTCTGTTAAAATAATTTTAATGCATTTACGAAACCCAAGACACAAAAAGAATTGCACAACAGCGAATATTATTGAAGATTTGAATCATTTTAAAACTAAGTAGAAAATTCATAAAAAGAACTGATACACGGATATGTTAAGAGAAAAAATGACGATTAAAATATGAGACGCGGTGTTCTTTTCCAGTTCTAAATAAACGTAATAAGATTAAGAACGAAGAAGACAACAGAAGGCAAGGTGAACCGATGCGATAAAACTATACATAAACAAAATGGTGCGAATAAACGAGCGATTGACTCGTTGACTCAACAGCGAATGAAGAGTACCAGCGTGTAAAATATTCTCAAGTGAAAATAATGAGAATTAGGTTAATTTTGTGTCCAGTGTGTCCAACTGTGTAATTAATAAAATTTTGACTGGTTTTAATTAATTCTTTCGTCTCCTACCGCTGGCTGCGAATATGTAACAATATGAATATGCACAAAACATACGAATAAATGATTTTTTTTTTATATTGTTTTTAATGGCAAATGACATTTTAATTTGAATCACGTCCGTCCCAAGATCTCCGCCAGAATAGTCCCTGCAAGACGGGGCGGAACCTCGCGACCCCGCGGCGGCCCTCGCAACTAATATTAATGTTCAACCCTCCGAGGGTGGCGCTCTGAATAGCCTGAAATCTGTAGTCAAGGGAGTCAAATTAGCCATTGGGAGCGATAAAAAGTTACTGCTAAAGGCCAACGGGATTTTATTGCATTGCCAGGGGTTGATTTTTTTCTAATTGCAAACGTTTGTGCATTTTGATTGCAATCTCTCGTTCATTTATTTTTCCATAAGGAAAGTTACGGTCTTAATCAAAGGGTGAAAATATGATGTTTTCTCGCGGCGGTTTCAGCGCGTAAAAGAGTTTGCGCAGCTGTATTTTTTCATTCTGATTGAGTTTGGAATCAGAAAATTGCACAGTAAAAAATACAGTACATACTATTATAAAAACGATATTTAGAAAAAAATCAGTGTTTTTATATATACAACTCAGGAGGATATATGGCTTTTATTTTAAAAAAATTAAAAAATCAATTAGAAAGATACACAGAAAAAATCAGGTTACCACCGGGATATGAACCCGAAATATTTATTTTCTAGGGGACGGCAAAATGAATTTCATTATAATTGTATGATTACGAAAAAATATTGAAGATTTATCGTTAATCCTAAACGTGAATTCGGAAAACAATTCAGCAACAAAGTATTACAAAATATCTCAAAAAAACATTTATCACACACTACTGTATGGCGCTAAAATACAATTTTTAACATGCACGTTTAAAATAAGAGAATTAAATAAGAAAAATAATTATAAAAAATTCCAAACCTTAATACAGGCCGTTCACTTATTATATGCGATTAGCTGATGCAAAGTTTACATACGACACTAAAATCGAAAAAATAACGTACACATAAAAACACTCTATTGTAGGGCACGATAATACAACATTTAACATATCAAATAAGAGAATAAAAGATTGAATAAGTCGAATTATTAATTAATTTAATTTGATTTAATTTTTTAATCTATTAATTTACTTATTTACCACTTTTTTTTATACCACAAACAGCACCATAGACGATAGATATATATATAATATATATATCTTATACTAGATATATATATATATTACTAATCATATATACAACTCTATATATTATATATATTTATATCATATTACTATAGTGTTTGATGTATATACGCTTTACTCCCCTATGATACGTTTATACTTGTTTTTCTTTTTATTCTTATAATAACGTAGCCATGAAATTGGATATTTAAACGGAGTCCCAATTAAAGGAATGGCTACTTCTCGGAACAGGTATTTTTATGTAAAGACATGCATAAAAAAATTGCATATTGCATTTATTGCTATCTCATTACTAGTATACTGTCCGTCTACGATACCAAAAATTATCGTAAAATCTAGGATGATTGTTTTTCACTGCATTAAGAATTAAAAACAATTGTAATTAATTTATTATACTTTTATATTTATATTTATTCCGATACCGGCACCGCCCTACGACAAATATGTAAAAATTAATGAATCCATCCAAAAAATAATTAGTAGAATTTTAAGAATCAAGTTGAACATACAGAGACAAATTACATCTACTGCTTTTATCTAATAGAAGAATAATCGCCGATTTAATGATCCTATATAATGTTAGATTCCTGATTGTTTTCTAGGCTAGTTAGTGCATGCTTGTCTCTGACAAGATTAACATGCATGTGATCAATATTGGTGAAAGTTTAACAATACTATGGTTACGTTGTATAGTGTTGTGTATATAGTAGTGTAGTGTTGGTCCTGATGAAGAGACGGGTACGTCTCGAAACCGGTAGACCTCATATCCGGTCTGGTAGTGGTTTTTACTAAGTTAACTAACATTCTGCGATCCTATATAAAATAACAAAGTTTACTTATTTATGGTTTTTGTGTTTAGTTTGTAGAACTACATATGTTTATATTTATAAAATTTAAAATAAATTAAATTTTAATAAAAAGTATTATTAATTTCTGCAGATTAAGTGTTATTTTAAATGTAACATCTGTTTCGGCTTGTAAGGCTATTATCAAAGAGTGGATATACCACGTATAATCGACTTATTTATAAGATTTAAGTTACCCCTTCCCCTATGCACATTTAGATGTTTTCGGAGAAGCCCTATATTAAGATTCTTTTTTCCTAGGCACTTATCATTAAAAATCTCCGGTTTATAAAATTCTATGTTACGCTTAATTATCAAAATTCCCCGATTTCTGTAACTGAATAACTTTGAAAGTGCTTCTGTTTAGTTGTTAATTTATTTACACTCATGAGATTAATACATTCAATATAATTTTAATTTATGGCCTTAATTTTGGGTTTCTTAAGAAGTGGAGAGAAGATCATTTTTTTAAATATTTAAAAGAGTTATATTTGGATCATTTGTGAGTTTATTGATTTCAAGTTGATCAAGAAATTCATTCTAAAACCTTCGGTTTCTACAATATTTAAAGGTGTTGGCCCATTATTAACGAGCGGGACATGGTTTTTATTCAATAAATGTGCTGCAAATTTTGAATCTAAATTTTTATTTTTGTAACAGCGCATATGTTCCGTGAATATAGTTTAAAAATCCTTACCGTTTGTCCAATATAAGTGACATTAAGATTACACGTTAATTTATATATGCCACTGTTTTCTAATTTCGGTATTTTACTTTTAGGTTTTTTAAGATTTGTGCCAATATTATTGTTCGTTCTTAATTTGTTCGTAATTATCTTCTCCAAAAACATCTAATTATCATAAGGGAAGGTAACTTAAACCTTACTAAAACCGAAGTCAATTATACGTGGTATTCGTATATCACTGTTTGATAATAGCCTTACAAGCCAAAACAGCTGTCACATTTAAAATAACACTTAACCTGCAGAACTTAATAATAAAATTTATTAAAATTTAATTTATTTTAAATTTCAATATTGTATATTCAATATTCAACCTTGATGTACTAAATGTTCTTTGCGAAATTAAAATAACAGTTCCCATTTAAATCACCTCAATGCGCAGTATCTTTCATTTGTTTTTTTATTGCGAATATCGAATACTTCTTTAATATTATTGATTTATATGTAAATAAAACAGATGTATAAGACCGAAAAAGTGGTCTTATACAAAAGTTTTATTTTTATATAAATCAATCATGTCATTCTACAAAGTTAATGCCAAATCAATAAATAATATGAAATATTCTCCATTCACAAAGCAATAAAGACATATTTTCAGACTGCAAATTAAATTTCAAAAAAGCACATTTTATTGCAATTGACAATATAAATATTGATGCAACAGATAAAAAGCACTTTATTGAATGATTATACTTTTTGTATCATTTTTTTTTCATATTTGTAACATAAGTTATATTATTTAAATAAAATTTTATTACACTATCATGCACAAAATGTGTGGGCATATCATGCGTGTGTTTGTATAAGTTAATAAAATAAAATAAAAATATTCTGTCAGATATAAAATTCATCGTGAATAATTTAAATTTTATAGAATCTTATAATAGTATTTTGTAATAGATAAGATATTAATTTCTTTTTTTTGTCAGTTGTGTCCAAAAACCATTATTATTATCTAAATGTTTATGATTGAAAAACAAATATAAAAACCCTAATTCTAGGGCCGTGTTTAATTTGTATCTACCCTTATATTCTTCCGTGTAAGAAGCCACCCTGTTGAAGGATTAATATATACTTTGATGGAAACTAGATCGCAACTAACCTCGCAAAACCGTTATATCATCCCGCCGAGATATCCCCAGCTTCTAAATTCAAATTGGTCGGATCTCCGAGTTTCATCTCAAGGATTACAGCATCCGGAAATATCCGGTCATTCTGTTCGAGATTCGATTAAAGATTATCGAACAAACGTCTTCTTTCGGATGAGATTTTGTGGAATTATTTTAAATATTAAATATAATACGGTGTAGTATTTGTGGCGTATATTCAAATTGTACCCTCGTCAAGCGAAAATAAAATTCTATCGTATTTTCTTGGGGAAGCTTAATGCGAAAATTCCACGAGGCATCCGATAATGGGTGATAAAACTTATTAAAATTCTTCTTTGTCACCTCTTTTGGCGGGCGTGTAATAGCAGTCTTATTTTCTTAGATATTACATTAAATTTCATTTAACGCGTTAGCTAAGAGCTATACCACTTTATTTGCAATCAGAGACTAGATCATATTCTCTCTCTCTCTCTCTCTCTCTCTCTCTCTCTCTCTCTCTCTCTCTCTCCTACCTACCTCGGGCTAACTTCTCTAGGGCATATTATACGAATGTGTTATAATATGTACTGCTTTTTGGTTGAAAACTTTGGCGGGTCCCTGGCATCTTGCATGGGGTCAATTAATCGCTCTCGTTTTGCACGTCCATCTCTTTTGTTTTGATTCCTGTCAATGTAGGCGCGTGCAGTGGGAACAAGAAGCATGAATTTTATTTAACCGTATATTTGGGGAAAAAATATTGAAATTAAATATTTATTTGCCAGAAAATTATAAAATATAAAATCTGAATAAAATGTTAATTATTTTGGTTTTAATATTACGAGATATATCTCTTATTTCGGTTTCTTTTCAAAATATATGCTTAGAAAAAAGTCATGCTTTTTGTTCCTACTGCATGCCCCTATGTCAAAGATACCTCCATCTCCGCCTGAAACAGCCATGATGATATGAAAAAGTTTAAATTTTTTTGCTTACAGTAATATTTCAATTACAAAATTTAAGCCCCATTATTTTAGAATACATATTTTGGAAAGATCTTGCACTCGGAGTGCAATATGCCCACAAAAGTGGTTCGCAGGGTCTTGGGTATATGAATAACAATAAAAATGGCTAGCTCATGAACTATTTTTACCCAAAATAAGAATAGTTTTGAAGGAGTATTATGTAAACAAATAATTATGACAGTAGTGAAGTTATGAAGTAGTAGTAGTAGAAGCCTTTTACTCAAATTGTTACATTATATTATCTGGCCTTGCTGACTTACGTGTATTATTATATGAATATCATACCAATTATCTGTTGATGGGGTGTCACATCATAAGTCATAACCCCGAATTAATGACGCATATTTCTATGTTCGTGCATTAAGTTATTTTATTAGGCACGATAAAATTTTCATTTTCTGTTGTATTCAGAAATATTTTCTGTTTCGTGAGTAATATGACGGCAATAAAATCTTAATGTCATGTCAAGTATTTTGATGGCTCTTTTATATTATAATATCTCGATATAAACGGTATTATATTATATTTTACAGACGTTTTTTAAAGAGGTGTGTGCGTAAATTTAAGGAGTTTTTTGCAACAAAATATCTATCATTAAAATATAAATCTTGCAAGTAGATATTTCGATATATTATTAAATTTTCAGTGGATTGATTTTAATGACAACGCGCATAATATAATATAATTTCATAATATTATTAAGATAAAATACGTAAATCGGTCATAAGAATAATATTATCTCCTCGTTCTATCAAAATCTTTCTCTAGAAATATTTACTTTAAAAAGATATTCCTTCAGTATCGAAAATAAAATTATTGGTCTCGCTTTGAAATGTAAATAAACGCAGAAAATGAAAAATGTATCTCTTTTTTTAATATATTTTACTCTTAAAAATTTTCTAGAGGATTTTTTAGAAAATTTAATGCTTTAGCAACATTCCCTCTTAAATGAATCAGTTTGATATTTTACTAATTTTCTTAAGGTCTAGGTTAGGTTAGGAAAAATAAATTTCCCCCCTAAAATGAATCTATAAATATATTTTACTCATATTCTGAAAGTTTCCGTGGGAATTTGCTCTAAAAATTGTTTGTTTTCGCAGAATTTCTTTCCTTACCTAGCTAAGACTAGAGCTCAGTAAAGTAGAAAGGTAATGAGTAATCTTATGAATAAACATGTGTTTTAAAGACAGCACTTTGCAAAACTCCACTCTATGCAACGCCGAGAGAAAACACGGTCATTTTCTTAAAAGTAAAATTTCTTTAAAACTCAAAATATTTTAGAGGATTACGTAGCACGATGGTTATTCATACACCAAACGTATATGGATTGGGAAACTTATACTAAGTGGTGTGCGAATTTGTTTCTAAGTAATGGGTCGAAAAAAAATGTCGATGATGGAACAAAAACTGCATTTTCATTTCCAGGACCGGTTAATGCTCAATGAGGTGTACAAGGCAATGGTTTGGTAAAAATAGAAAGTATATTTATGAAGATATAAAAATTAAATTAACACCACATTTAATTATATTCAAAAGGAAAATTTGTGCCTCGAATAGATTTTTTTTAAAAAACCTCAATTTACCAAAAAACATAAAGACTTTAATTACTCTAGGCATATATCTTGTCTGTCTATTAACTAAGGACTTTTTTCAGTGTAACTATTTAGACTTAAGATAAATAATTGTATATTTTTGGCTTTTGGTATATTAAATATCTTCATATAAAAATGAAATTTTTGGTATATTAAAACGGTTTTTGCTATTTTAAATATCTTCATATAAAAAAAATTCGTATAAAAAAATAAAAGTCTCTCTATTAACTAAGGACTTTTTTCAATGTAACTATTTAGACTAAATATAAATAATTTTATATTTTTGGTACCATGCTGTTTTTTTAACGCTTTATCGCCGAGGTATCTCTATTACTTGTTACATAATTTTCATTTAATAAAACTTTTAAAAATATATTGTTGTACATTTAAAATACGCCATTCAAATGTATAAGCGATGATTCCTGAGATCGATTTTCGAGTGACTTTTATTTTTTTAAAAGCTTAAAAAGGCAAATTCATGGAAAAGTATTAATTAACTATTTAACCAATTAATTAAAATGGATTTAATTATTTTTAAAGGATTTAATTATGTTTATTGGAGCTATTTCAGGACATAAAGTTTTATGAATTTACGCGTCCTTCTTATTTTTAAAGGAGTAGTTTGTTTAATCTTTAGAATGCATGTCTCTGTCCTGGTCCTATTTTTATTTAGTTTATTTCAAAAAAATTGAAGTTTTTTTATGTAGAAAAGATAAATAAAAAATCGAAAAAATATTCATATCTTAACTAATTAGATAATCTCTAGCATTTTTTTTTTGAAATGTGAATTGACATCAAGAGATCACAATTCTTGAATTCAATTTCAGATGTTTTAAAATTTTCTTGTGTTACTTTGTGAAATGCCATTTTAAAAAATAAGTTTAAAAATGATAACTTTGTCTACTTTCACTATTTGTTTATAACGATTAGAACATTTTCGATGCTAACGCATCGTCTTCAGCAATGTTACTAATAAGAACAAAGCACGACGTGAGAATTTCGGTGGGTATGTGGGCGTGGTCATTAGGCGCAGAAGAGGGGACGTAATCTACACCCCACTCCACACGCCGTCCTTCAGTCTTAAGTTTAGTATTAGAAACATTATGAAGATGATGCGTTAGAATCGAAAACGTTATTAACAAATAGTGAAAGTGTAGAAAGTTATCATGTTTTAATGTATATTTTTCAATTCTAGCATTGTAATTTTGAGAATATCTCTATCTAACAACTTTTTCGGATTCTGGTAACGGAATCACATCATTCTCGGTATTACAGAAAAGAAGCCCAGATTGTTCATGTCATTATCTACTGAGAACGGGTCGTAGTTTCGTAATGGTCGGTTGGGTACGGAAATGCTTATCGCGAAGACTAAATCTGAGGAATCTATTTTCCCATTGACTATCTTATAAAGAAAAACGAGTTTCTGTGTTTGTCTTCTTCGGGAGAGATGGATTGATTGATGAGGATACGTGGCCAGCTCTATAATTTTAGAGAATTGTCGGTAGGAAAGATTTTTCTGAAAATGGGAGATCTTTTGAATTTGCCTACCACATAATTAATATTGTGGATATATAATATAAACCCACGTACTTCATGCAATGGTGAAAAATATACCTAGAAATCTTTCATTGTTTCATTTTACTAGTTACTTAATATTGTTACATATGTATCTTTAATTTATTTTTATACAAGCAATGCACACAGATTTGTTTTATGTTTAATTGTTTTTTGGATAACGAATTAAACAATATTTATCAAATAATTATAATTACTCTCTTGTTACCTACCCTTCATTATGTGAAACTAGTAGGTAAAGAAAATTAATTTTATATTGTAATAATTATTATATTATTTTATATACAAGTGACTCATATAAACGAAGCTAATTTTTTATGGGAAGTAGGTATGGAAGTCTTTTTGGGTATTCATAGGGCTTACAACCTTTTCTTATGGCTAGCTTAAGTGATCACTTTACTACTTACCACCACATCTATCATATTTTTTAAAGTTAAATATATCTTAACTTTGCACACCTTGTTCTATATGTGACTTGAATTTATATTACCGCCCTCTGTGGTTTTGAAAATTCTTCATGTCTATGAGACATCTGTAATATATAACTTGATTAATGATATCCCCTGGGGATAAAATCTAATACTGTGTTCTTGAAAAATTTCATCTTACTCAATATTCTGAAAATAAATTTTCGTTAAAAACAAACTATGTTTTAATCATACCAGCACCAATAAATTTCTGAAAGTTAACAATTTTCAATTGTTTATAATAAATTAAAACAATATGTTAAATTTTAAACAATAACTCACTGCGTGCGGTGTACTCAACCAATGCATACTGATGTCAAGTTTGCTATTGCATTAATATGTAACGCTAAGCGGTCATAGAACTTTGTTTCTTTCTCGTAGATATCGCTAACGTACAAAATTATGTGTATCACTACACAACACATTCTTGAAGTGCCATGACCAAAAAATTTGTTCGTAGTATAATAGTAAGATGTAAGTAATTTACTGTAAAAAAAATGGTTTTATAAATATAAATTGTGATCAGGCGCATTATGTTCTCGAAAAACTTTTTTCTTTTTCTTTTAAAATTTGGATGTTGCTACTCAACTGTCCCCAAGGCACGTTCTAAGTGTCCGTATTAAAAACACTGCGCTACTACAAAAATGAGACTCCCCGTAATAAGCAGGGATTTTTTTTTTGGAACAAATGTAGCAATTGTTCTGCGCAATTTGAGATATTAATTTTAGATAATCGGATAAAGTTTTCAACTCGCTAACTTTTATGGCAAAACTTGTTCAATCTTTGCATGTTTACTATGCAATTCGGAAAATGGGATGTTTTGCCTCGCCGTCATTTGGCTGGGCCCGCGGTTCCAAATATGCCATAAACCCTTCTGACGTTTGTCGTGTAAAACCTTCCACGCACGTACAAAGGTGAGTAACCTTACCCCTCATCACGTCGTTCAAAAGAGCTACGTGTACATGACGTATAAATATATTTGCATGTCATATAATGTCAAGACGTGGTCTTTCACCGACATTATTTTATATTGTAAAATTGAGCGCGCTCTGGCGTATTCAAGGGATGTTCGGAAAATTCCAGGAAAATTGTTATTTTCATAAACGCGTTGATCATATTACCAGAAGGTCTGCAATGAATATTTTTTGTGGCAGTATAGAATTATAAACGCGCGTAGTAATATATTAATTGGAATATCACACTGCCCGCTAGTAAATGAATTATGTTAATATTCCCTTTTTAAAACTTTTAATTGCAAAATAACGTTACAAGCTCAACTCACAAAACGTTTTACTAGACATTTGTTTCTAGATACATCCATACACATAGCAATACATTTTATTAAATCCTCCACTTACAATTTATAACATCATAAAAATAACTCTTAATAAACTAATTTTAAAACCAAATAACACCAACAGAATATAAAATAATTTACAAGATTTAAAAAGGTATCGTACGTACTATCCTAGATTATATTATTATAAATTATTATTTATCCTAAAATTATCAATAATAATAATTTCGACTGTTCTTCCGTAACTTCCTATCCAATAGCTGATCTCATTCCGTTTTCAAAATTATTACTTAATAAAATGAAAAAGTTGAATTTATGCTTTTTTAATTAAATATTCTGAATGAATTTTTTTTTAATATTAAGATTTTTGAAATATTTCAATATAATTAAAATTAAAATTAATAAGTACATCCATTACTTTATCGCATAAAAACATTTTGTATCCCATCAAAGTTAAAAACGTGTGTATGATACCAAGACAACAAGCAAATTTGTAATTATTTAATACAATTATTGTGTTCTTGTATTTCCTAGCAGACTATTGATCTAAGTATGTCCTTAATTCTTGTATATAAAGGCTTTGCATGGCTTAAATGGTCTTTTGGTGATTAAAATATTCTTTGTGTACCTGTTTGCAGTAGATAACGCGATGTTTTTATAAAGTCTAAAAGAACCACACACAAGAACCATAATTCTTTTTGGTGAGGTAGGTATATACTTACATAAAAAAATTGAATTGTAAACATTTTCTATCATTGTAATAAAATATTATATATATTAATTAAATAAATAAAAATAAATAAAAAAGGATTAACCAACAAGGTATACTAGACACAATATCACTGTACAAGTGATGAGTGTGCGAGTTCCAAGGAAAACTATGCCTCTATTATACTATATTCAGGGGCGTGCAGTGAGAACAAAAAGCATTTTTGTTCTCACTGCACGCCCCTATATTTAAGCACATACCTACTTGGAAAAAAAACGAAACGAGTATGTTTAATTTACTATACTTTTGTATTTTTTATTTTGTATCACATATTTAGTTAGGTATAAAAGTATGCTTAAAGATGAGTTGTACCGATTGTAAATATTAATTATAAATATCGACAAATTTTCAAACTATTATATTTCTAGATGAGCAAATCGATCACTACCAACAAGCCACAGAAAATGGCTTTGTAGGGTCTTAAAAATGTCATATATCTAAGCCATTAATTACTATAATAACTCACCTATCGAGATACGATGCATCAGTAACCTTTCAGAGCAAATCAAAAAATTAATATTTTCCTAAAATCAAACTTAAATTCATAAATCATTTAAACCTATAGCTTTTTTCAAAATAACTCCAATACTTTCATTATCAACTTATCTTTTTCACCCTATTAATAAATAACTTGTATATACTACCTATATATTATAGTAAGAACTGTGGCTCCCTCATCAGACTCAAGAGCTTCTCTTCACTGATGAGGTCCTACATGACTATAAAGTACTTAAAAAAAATGTTAATCTAATATGTAAATATATAAGAACTCTATTTGTACTATACATTGGATAAATAAAAATAAAAATAAAAAATATTCTTTGTATTTATATGTTTCTCCTTTGTATTTGTTATTTCTTATATTTAATAAAATAACAATAAAATAACAGACAGTGGTCGCAGAAAAGGAGGCGATCCTGCTTTAACGTTTGCTGATCTATTAAATTTGGAATAATTTTTTAATAGTTTTTCTTTTACAACATTTTTGTTGGGCAGCAACTTTCCCAGCACCCCTAGGCACAGAGCGGCACGCAACGCGCGACCCTCCGTGCGGCGCGGCGCGGCGCGTCGCGGAAGTTTCAGGCCGCCGGCCGGCAACAATGCTGTAGTTTTAGTCAATGGGGCGGACTTAGTCATTGTTTGGCCCTATGGCAAATATTTAAGTCGATTAAGTCGGCCTTTCAGCCACGGGATGATATCGACTGAATAAAGGAATATGATCCGGTGGATGAACACGCCAATGAACTGGCTAAACAAAGCTTTTGTGTAACGGGCGAACTTTGGAGGTGTATTAGAAGAAGAAGCACGGGCGCTGGAGCCCCCGTCATTATTTTCGGGTCGGGTGTGCAATAGTTAAACGATATTAAATTAAATTTCAACTAGCATATCGATCGCACGGTCTCTGCATCGTCTACGCACGGTTTCATCATCCGTGTGTGCAAACAATTCAAAGACATATTTAACTATAAATGGTTACGGATATTTTATACGAACCGTGTGTTTTTCCGAGAAACGATTCTCGACGTTTCGTTGAATTCGTATTCAACGACATCAGGAGGACGACCAGTACCCGCGGAAGTATAGGGCGGACCGATTAATGCTTGTAATAATAACAACCTTAACTCTTTAATTCAAAGACACCATACAGAGTGATCCATAGCTAAATAGTAGCAAAAACTTAACAAGTAGTTTCCTGCCATGATAATGATTCAAAAATATTCAAGCAACCTGGACCTTATATCAAAGTCTGCACTTTTTTTCAATATTTCTTAAATATTTTCTGCAAATATTTGAACTATCATTACAGTAACTTATATCGATTATAAAAAATTTACTCGTTTCAATACAACTCAAATAAAATAAAAATCTATTTTCTTGTTAAAAATCTATTTTCAATTTTCGTAAGGTTTTTATCATTTTATTTGACATGTATTAAAGAAAGAATACATTCACTGCATTATCCCCAGAGGGATGATTAATTAATTAAGATAACAAAGTCTCACAGAGACGAAGATAGTCTAGTCTTTATCTGTAGCAAAGTCCATTCTAATACCTAAACGAATGATTCTCAGATTTGAACATATGTAGAACATTCGAAAATTGATACGTGTTCTTATGATGAATTGTTGAATGTTACATTGTGTAGAATGATCACTTAAGCCAGCTTATACTGGTTGTAAGCCCTGGACCATGGTATAAAAAGACTTTCACACACGATTCTCATATTCATAGCTTCGTCTTTGTGAGACTTCTATAATTTATCTTAATTAGTTCGTTTTAATTTTAAAAGTTGTACAATATTTTCCAGTGATTCATTTATCGTGATAGCTCTGATATATTTATATGAAATATTAATTTACTTCAAATCAACTTGTGATTGAATCCATTGTAGCCGAAATAATATTCGGTTTCCAGTAAATATCTGGATCGTTAGACAATACGCGTCTACAGTTCACAGCAATTATCGGTCGAATGACAGAAAGACACAAAGACATCTGTCATCTGATACTCGCTAAGGAATGATAATCTACCGTTGATGGAGATGCTCTCATACAATGAATTAAGAGGAGGTTCTAGGATCGGATTTAGTTACAACAGATCCATTTATTCCAGGGAGATCCACGTCTCTCAATAGAAGGCCGCAAAAACAGATTTGCTTGATTAGTTTGGGGATGAATGAGGGATGTGAATGTTATCAGTGATTACTGAGAAGTTGCACTACTTATTTTTGATTAAATTTCTCTTATTACTAATTATTTTGAGAAATAGATTGCGAACCACGTATTGATCCATTGTAGGGAGATTTCTGGGCAATGCGACCTTCGATGATCTAAAAAATTGTAAAATCTTTTCTTTTTGAAATGTGCGCTTTTGGTCATCGATTATTTTTATTGAGATAACTTTATAATTAGAACTAGAATGCTATTATATTAAAAATTTCAATATTTCTTTGTTTGTCAGAAAATTTAAATGTGTATATGTGACCATTTTGTTATGAAGGCGCATTTGTTAAAACAGTAAGCAGATTTACTGTCAGAAATGTGAATATTGGCACACAGTAATTCCATTGCACTGTAAGTAAATGATTATTTTAAGTAGCTTAACAAAAGTATTTATGTTTAGCAAGGAGGCTGCAGTAGGCGGGACATATAGCAAAAGTTGTTGTGAACGAATAAAAGTGAGACACTTCTGTGTATAGTTTTCTGGGATATTCTGCCGTACATATGTGACCTTTCTGACCGAGTTTCGGATCCCGTTACAGGATCCATTATCAGAGCTGATGTGAAAGACCCTGCAATGAGATCCGAAACGTCGGCCAGAGAGGTCACATATACACGGCAGAATGTCCCAGAAAACTATACACAAGATTCTGAACGGCCGTAAAAACCTGAGAACGTTTTTAAAAGTTAGACACCGTACTACACAAAGGTGAACTACTTTCCTTGGGTAAAAGGGAGGCCTTCATCCAGAAATCGGCTGGTGACATGACTATAATGACACGATGTACATTAAACGAATTAGTTATTTACTTAACGTATAATTATTTTTTATATAATATTTGCAACGTAAATCTTGTCTAAAAATAACCGTTAAACGTCTCCTAACGATACAAATTAAAATGGTAAGAAGTTAATTAAAAATAACAAGCTCCAATTTTATAAAGTATGAGCTTAATTAAAATAGGCTAATTGAATATTTTATCAAGTTTCCATTTCGAAGAAAAATTTCAAAATGTGAAATATAAAAAAAAAACACGATTCTTGCAATTTTCCCTGTCTAATTAAGAATAAAGTTCACGGATGAAAAAAGAAATATATTCCGATGTAAATCATTGTACCTTTAAGACTGTTAAGCGGAAATTACATTAGAATATTTAATTAACGGGATGAGAGAGGTAGGTACTTACTGTAGATATCGCTGTGGGATTAATTTAATTTTTCATTGAAAAAATTTCTACAGCTTTTCAATAAGTGCGTATTATATTGTGATTATTGCACTCTGCACTCTGAAATATTCAAAGCACAGGTCGATTTTTTACACTGCCACTGACGAATCTTAGTTAAAAGTGAACAGTATATTTAAATTTATATTATAGATGTCTCACAGAGACGAAATTATATTTTTATGAGAAAATAGGTATGGAAGTCTTTAGATGTTCATAGGACTTACGACCTATCGTACGGTTGGCTTAAGTGATCACTTTATACAATGCAATACAAAATTTCCACCCATGATAGAATACCATGTCTATCAATTTTTTGGAAGTTGTAGAAATGTGTTTAAATTTTTACAATATGTTCCGTATCTGATGTCAACACATCAGTTCTGATGATGGAACTTGCAATGGATCCGAAACGTCAGCCAGAAAGATCGTAATAACACGGCATAATACTCCAGAAGACCCAAACCAGAAGATTCAAAATATTCAGTATATTTTATTCATTAATGCAATGGATAACCACTCAAAAAATTTAGAATGTCTTTAAAATGATTTACTTATAATTATTATCGATGTATTCAATTAAAATTATGTATTATGTGTAACCGATAGCAAGCGTCAAGTGCGTTGATACATTACTGTCTAGCGTGAAGCGACCATATAACCTTGTCTCTTTCTCGCATTGATTTCCTTCACGCACACCACTGACGTCTATGCGTAGACAATATGTTTTCTGACCCGGGTCGACCCGAGAATGCATTCCCGGGAACACATGGGGTTTTGGAACAAGTTGACTGAAAACACTTAAAACAGACAATTGCTGGAAATAAATGTACAAAATTAAGAAGCGGGCTATCAAATGTAAATTTGAACATTTTGGTATTTGTATAAAGCTGTTTTAAATAAATTTGTTTCAATGTACATTTTTAATTTCAATATATTTTTTTTGTTATATAAGATAGGTATAAAATATTGACTGTAAATATGTACTCCGAACATTGTACATACAATATATTTCATTCAAATCAGATTATATTTTTCTTTTAAATATTAAGAATTTATTATAGGTATCTTTATTTTTATTTAGAAATACTATTTATCAATACATGTTTATTTTAAAAGAACAATTTTATTGAAATAAAATCTGCATTGTTTATAAGAAACAAACATAAAATACTTCATTAAAAAAAATTTATCAATATATCCCGAGACCCGGAATCCCGGGAATGATCCAGGGCTGCGAATTGAGTCCCGGGAATGAAAAAGTCCGTGAATAGAGAAATGCCATTACTACCTGTAAAATGTTTCAAGATCAAGTTGATTTTATACAAGAATATGCATACCTAGGTCAAACAATATAACTAGGAAGGCAGTAGTGATGGTATTTGAACTGGTTACACGTAACCCTTATTTAACATTTGTATCTAAATATTTTACATTTGTATCTACATAATTGTATCGATGATTTGATTTTTCGCAATTCGACAGGCGATCGTCAGTTAAATAGTTAAATCTCAGTAACCAATCATCAATTCATCAAATACAAATTTCAAAAAACAGGGCAGCGTTTGAAAAATGAGGGCGCGTTCTCAAAGCCAAAATAAAAAATCTATTAATACTAAAGCTTAAAACCATCATTGTTAGATCTCAGTACTTGCTGTAGTGGCAATGACGTGGCATCAATTCGTGATCAACATGATCAGTATGATAATATTATGTAAAACTTCTTAATGTTGCAACATTTATTGGTATAAATAAACCCTACTACACTGCAAGGCGGTTGGTGAACGAGTGCGTGACTCGCCTGTAGCCGCGCTTTTACCACTCGAAGAAAATGACAACTGAGTTCATACTTACATGTACCTGAGACATGGTCTCACTGTCAATGTCATATACAAATTAATGTTGCTCAAAAGGCAGTTCGACAGCCTATGCTTGGAGAGAGATCTTATATCTAATGCGCAAAATTGCCATACAATACCACACAGCACCTAGGTAATAGATATTGCCCTGCAATGGGTTTGACACATATGTGTCGAAGCGAATATGGACAGGACGGAAGGAAGGTTCTAGAATAGAAGACCCTCGCTAGTAGAAGAAGTGTTGGCAAAGCGACATGTGAAGGGCAGCGGACAACAAATGGATGGTTACGGCTGAGGATAGAGGAGAACCAATACTTGAGCGAGGCCTATATACAGGAAAAACGCGGGCTGTCGATGGTGATGTCAATACAAATTTTATACCAATTTTTTAGGAAGGTTGTTATGCATATTTATACACCATCAAACATAATAATTTCGTTGTCTGTCTGTCTGTCTGTCTGTTTACCCATCTGTCCATAACTTCCTGTAACGTCCGTGATTTCGTTCGAATTCATGCCTAAAAAAACGTAATTAGAAATCATACGGCTGAAAATAGGGTTCGAACCTCGGCCGCGCAAATACCAGCTCGGAACGCTATCAAAATTGCCACCACCGCATATCCGCGACCCGTCATAAATATACTATACATACATGGTAACTTAATTTCCTTAAATCTTATTAAAAGTATTTAACTTATTAAAAATCTCTGTAAAAGCCCACTAGGGCGTTAATAAACAAAATAAATCTTTTAAATAAAAATAAAGTAGGTACTTTGGAGAACCAGATACCCAATTTTGTTAAATAATGACTACCAATGGCATTCTGCGGAAACAAGATACAACAATTCGTGCATCTTTGACCATCTTTTAACCTTCAAATGGTGTTTATGGACAGACGCACATGACGACTTGACAAGAGCGAAAACAATTTTTTTTTTATTATTGTCGTATTTTATTAAATAAAGGATTCATTTTTATTCTCGCAAAATTGCATATTATAAGTTATTTTAATTTTTACCCTAATTTTAAAATTAATAGAATTAATATTTCTGTGCAAAATTATCAATTCTCAAATTAACAGCCTTGATTTTTTCTCTATAGTATGTCTCCCTTTAATATACAACTTTGCAAAAATGTATATCCAACTGATTGTTTAATTTGTTTTCTATCGCATACCCTCCCGTTTATTCAATCTTCTCTTGACCGCGTTACATTATATTTGACCTCATAGTTAATTAGTAAAAAATAAATTAACGTATTTTTTTTTCAAATAAGCACTGATTATATTTCATTACTTAGCTGTTACAGTAATGATGCAGCATTATCAATTTAGGCGATTAATATTTTGAGCAAGTCTTCAATGGTTTTAAGCTCGCCACGGTCGTTTGTGGTATTAATAATCATCGCAAAGTAGATGGCTCAACATCCCCATGGACCAAACTACGTCAGAAGGCCCATCAGCAGCTAAACCAACACATATTATTTGACATTAGCTAAAGTCGAACATTTTATCACTACATTTTATTTATGAAAAATTAATTTTTATTCTATAATAGAGCTTTTATAAATGCTGTTGATGGATTTTATAATGGTCAAAAAAATGAACGAAAAATATATACGTTTAATACTTCTCCTGTAATGACAGATTCTGATATTTTGTAAAACCGAAAATTTATAAAACATTAAAAAAAATTAAACACGAAGAGTGATAAGTGCCGAAAAAAGGTACTAGGCGTGGAGCCTCTACTCTTTCATATAGAAAAACCACAAATGAAGTGGCTTAGACATGTGCTAATAATTTCAGAGAACTCTTGGCTACCCCAGAAGGAATGTGAACGATGTTTTCATACAATTTTATGTTGTTGTATCTCCCAGCTTAATTTGGGGTGATTCACCGTTGTCACCGTTGCCAATAAGATACTTTAAGGTACTCATTCATCTGGCATTCGTGTCCAAGCTACCTCATTTGTGATTTATCTATGCGTAGGAGTCGGGGCTTCATGCCGAGTGTGTGCCTTATGTCGTCGCTTCTCACTCTGTCCACCGGTGTTACTTGGATTCTTGCTCTGAATCTCTCAGTTAAGATCCAAATTCGATGGTCATATATTAGGGTGGCCCTGTATACAGATTTGAAAACCGTCAGTTTTTCCTTGACACCCATCTCGAATCACTTTAAAGAGAACGTAAATCGCCGGCCGCAGCTTCGATACTTCTATCTATTTTACTTTCCTGCCTCCCATCGCTAGGAAATTCTACCCCAAGATATTTGAATTCATCTACTTGCTTCAGTTGTATCCCCTGTATACTGATCAAGCACTGCTCTTGGTCTCTTTCTTCGACCATATCAACCTCTGTTTTGGTAAAGATGATATAAATGCAATGATAAACTTTTAGGTCCTCTTCTGTGGGCGCCTCGCTATGTCATCATATGAATCGATTTCCACATCTCCAACTTTCACCACCCTTGTTATTTATCTTCTCAGACTTCTCCGGCTTATCCTTATATAAATCGTTCTTTAAAATTCATTATCCATTGTTTTTAGTTTCTCATAAAAAGAGTGTTTTCTGTTATATTTTATCTCCCTACCATCGAAAAATGCTTTAACATCGTACTTTACGTGATACTAGAACAAACCATCGGGTTCAATAACGACCTGTTACGAGGATATGCTAAATAGTAGAAATAAATAAAATAAGTCTTATTTGCATTTAGGTGTTAAAACATGGTTGCTGCGTTTGTCTGAACCTGCATCTAGACCATTTCTATTGCACATCTGCATTTACCTGCAGTTGCAATTACCAGATTGGTAATTTACATAAAATGCCAGCGCATGTAATGAAACGTTCCGTTGGGAAAACGTTGAAAAATAAACATTTTCCGCCTCGAAAAATACCTGGCTGCACCATGGAAATTGTGTGAACGAATCCAGGTAATCCATCATCAATACAATTTAGGTTTACAATATTTTGAAAATATTTATGTTTTTTAAACATTTTCTTACAAAAATGCTCGCAATGTAGCCTGTGTTAAGAGGAATTGATGAAATATGGCCGCTCAATTTTTCGAAGTATTTTGTTCACTTGTGCAACTTTTTTTAACACTTTCAATGTCTTTGTACCTCTGGAGAGTTTTACAAGCGGATCAACGAGTGAATTTATCGTTCGATATCATTTATTTATCCTTAAGGGTAAGTTATTTTGATTTGACTATTAGGGGATTACACCAGCTGGACATTTTCAAAATAGTTTTTTTGTGCTTAATCTTATAGCCTTAACTTTTAGGTATAACTTGAGTTATATCAAAATTTTCAAAAATTGGCTGTTTAAGTAATTGGAAGCTAGCGTAGTAGCTGAATTAATAAACCAATTTTATCATTCTTTTGCGATTTTTCTAAACTCCTTTTTTCAGATTTTTGTATATGATGTCTCAAAAACTACTTAATCAATTTTGTTGAAATTTAGCACACATATTATTAATAATATAATATGTAGCACGAATTTTTTGATAAAATGTGCGGTTTTCTTATTATGAATAATCAACCTCGTTTATTATTTTTGGGAAAAAATTGAAAATTATTATCAAACTGATCTCACAAAAACATATTTACTATATTATACGCTATTTTATTAAAAAAAAAACTTTTAAATTTAACTTAAAAACCTTAGCGACATGAATATCTCCAAAAACTGCGCGCGGCACGAAGAAGACCTTTGCGGGATAGCATATAACTCCACCATTTACAAATCAAAAAAAATATATTTTATGTAAAATTTTAAACAATGTACGTTGTGAATGATTCTCAAAAGAATTTTGTCAGTTCAACAGTTATGTGAAAAAAAATTCTTTGTACTTTGAGAAGAAGCAAGTACACGCACCCAATTTTTTTAGTAATATCTTTCACCATAAAATGAATTATTTGAGTGACTCATTTGAAAGCGATCTTCAGTTTGATGTTTTAATGCTGTCATTAAATACACCAATATGATCGCTCAATTCGTTAGAAAGTTGTCCACTACTCATAAAGTTCAGTTCTGCACTTTGGAACATAATGTATGACCTCGACTACGCAATAAAACTAAGGGCAAACTAAACACAAACTAAGGGCTATCAACCAGACCCTTAGTTTTTTTTATTTATTTATCATTTTTCTTATTTTTACATATCAGACCCACAAAACATCACGTGGACATTTGCCTGTAGGTGTATCAATATATATGTATATAAATTGCAAATTATAAATACCAGAATACAAAGATATGAATTAAATACGTAAATCTTAAAAACTCGGATCCAAATCAACAATACAATATAACAATACAAGAAACAATACAAAATTACATACAACAATGTTACACAAGTATTTATATTTAACTATTGTACAATCGAATGCAATATTTTGAATAAAGTATATCTTATTACATAATAATACCTTGTTATATGAAACATCATCCAGGAGAAAATAATTGGTAAAAGAAGCGTAGGAAGACGCCGCTTCTCATGGCTGCGTAACTTGAAGGACTGATATAAGTGTAACTCGACTCAGTTGTTCCATACGGCGGTAAATAAAATCGTAATCGCCAGAATGATCACCATCTTCGATAGAAGATGGCACCATAAGAAGATATAAAACAATGTTACAGAATTATAGATATTTAGCTACTGTAAAATGAAATGCAATGTTTTGAATTAATTATACATCGTTACATAATTATAGCTTGTTACATAAAACATTCTTCTTTTATTAGATCCTTGTTCTACAATGACAGTTCAGTCCTGGTTTTGTGACGAGAACGTTCAGTTTTCTTTTCATCCCTTTAGTAGTCTCCCTGGCGGTTGGCGCCCCTCTGGAATCCCGCGCATCACGACTCTGGGAAGTCTCGTCTGGTACATTTTCTCGACATGTTCCCTCCAGAAATTTCTTCTCTGCCTGCTCCTGCAGGCATTCTCCTGCTCCATCGTAGAATGCCTTGTAAGTCGCAGGTTCTGCGTCCTACCCAACGCAAATTTCTGCACTGGTAATCTGTCTCTGAGGGGCTTGCCCGGAATGGGTCTTGGGGTTTTCATCTCGATAGTTCTGTAGTTAAGGTGTTCAGTCCTCACCGTGTCCGCTCTTGCTTCGATACCATATGTCATGATAGGTTTTTTGCATTTTTAATATATTTTGACTGTGCTTTCCACTAGCATATGCTTATTAGCCCATACAGTGTCTCTTAAGCATCCGAAGATAACCGCTGCTTTATTTGTCTGCTCTTTGACAGATCGCTGTAGCTAGATATCTGCACCCCAAGGTACTTAAATTTCATAACCTGTTCTGTGGGTTTATAAAACGATCAGTTTACATCTTCAAGGTTGACTAAGTATTGTAAGATACTTAGTTTTCTCGAGTGAAATGATAATGTTGTACTTCCTGCATGTGAGATGGAACATGTAAAACATTCTCTGTAAGTCATCTTCAGTATAGTAGCATCGTCAAATCATACTATATTAATGATTTTATCCCCCTTCCTGTTTCTGAGTCCAAGAGCTGTAATCTCCTCCATTATTTCGTTGATAATCAATTTAATAAAAATGGACTAAGACCATCACTCTGTCTGATTCTTGTCATCGTTGATATAGAAAGTTTACCATCCACTTAGATTTTTTTGCCATTTGTGTTCAAATCTTGTATACTTTTTATAAATGAGAGTGAAATTCCTTTATTCGCTAAAATATCTACTATATCGCTCAGTACCACTCTATTGAACGCCTTGGCTAAATCAACGAAGCAGGCATAGGTAGGCTTATTATACTCTACAGATTTCTCCTTCAATTGCTGTATAACGAATATTGCTTCAGTTATACATCTGTTCTTCCTAAATCCTTGTTGTTTATCCCTATTTGTAAGGATTTTTTCGAGTTTCTGTAATAAAATTGCTGTAAATAATTTAACCGAACTTAACACAGAGAAGCCTGTATAATTTTCAGGGTTGTTTTTATTTCCTTTCTTAAATATGGTAACCGCGATACTGGTATGCCAGTCCCGTAGTATCTAGCAATTCTTTAGATTCTTGTTGAACAGTTTATGGATTTCATGTGTTAAATTATTTCCTGCGTGCTTCATCATTTCATCTGATATATCGCCCAAACAAGGAGACTTGCAATTCTTTTGGTCCTTTATTGCTACTGTTACATCTGGTATTGTGATTATATCTGGCGTAGTCACTTATGTTTTGAATATTGTCTTGCTGTTCATCTCTGTACAGATTCTCAAAATATATTTTCCAGTCCTTTGTTGAAATTTTAAATACTACCATTTACTGGTTTCTTCTGATTTTTTAAGATTTTTCAGACTTTTTCTGTGCTCCCTATAGGTCGTGTTCCATATTATTAGTACATTTCATTCAAAAATCCTTTTAAATCCTGGCTTTTTCATTCTTCACTCGGTTTCTCACAATTTTGTGTCTATTGTGTTCATCCAACTTTGGGTTGCTTCTCTAGTTTAAGTAACTCTGCTTCTTTTCATTTGCCAGAATCTTTTTGTTTTCGCAGAACCATGTTTTGTCGTTTCTGACTCCATGTATGTTAACTTTTATTTTTCCAAAAACTTCAGATGCTGCATTACAAATCTTTTCCTTTAGCTTGTTCCAAGCACTGACAACGTCATCTTCTATTTCAGTTGGATTCGAGTTTATCTTTGTATTTATCCTATTTACATATAAATATTGTATGCTTTCATTTACGAGAGATTCTATATTGTACTTTTCTTTGAGTTTTGATGGTTTTCAGACTTTTGGTTTCCAAAAAAGTATTTTGGCAAGTATATTAGGTGATGGTCAGTTCCGATGTCAGCGGATGTTAATGCCCGCACGTCTAGAATATTTGTCGGATGGATTGATGTGTTTGTCACAACAAAATCGATCATGGATTTGTCCTCTTGCGTTAATCAACGTGTGCTTATGCTGCTTTTTATATTTAAAATATTTATTATTTAAGCGCAGTTCATTTCTAGCACAGAAGTCTATAAATGATTCACCATTTTCATTTAAAATCTTTTTGTTGAAACGTTGTTTGATTGCTTTGATAACATGATTACCAATTCTCGCATTGGATTCTCCTAATATTATCTTTCTCCGAGTCTGTGGAGTATTGTCTAGCTTAGTTTGTAGTTTATCATGAAAGTCAAATGTATTTTATCAAAAACAATGTCACATATATATAATTGATATTAAACTACTGTATAAGTTTATGCGAGTTACGTAATATATTTGAAGTAGGTAGGTTCTTTAAACACGTAATTTGACGTAAAATAACCATTTAGTTATAATAATGAGTAATAAATAAATATGTTGGAGGTTTGATCACATGTGTATTAAATAATATAAAAATATTTTTATTTTAACTAATATAACCATAATAAATCAACATTTTTATTAAAAGCACTGATTTTACTGTTTCCTTTATTAAATTAATCATTTCTTTGTAGTATTATGCAAAAATACAAAAATTCGTATGAATTTTGAATATAAATGAGGTATCTTTTTATTTATGTAGATATCTGGAGCAGATATCTGAGGGGGAGATAATATTAGAGCAAATTAATATTCAGTAAGTCAGAGGTTAAATTTTATATTTTAAATCCCTAGAGGGCAATAAATCGAGGCAAGGAGCCACTGTCCTGATCCGTGCTTAGGAAGTTAATGCAAGGACTCCGCTGATAAAATAAAAAATATCATATTTCACGCACTTGCCAAAATGTTTTTTTCGAAAATGTGTAATAATTGTTATTGGGTGTATTTCATTTGATTTCAGGTTAATTTTTGTAATCAAAATATACATAGAATATCCTCATGTTTGTTGCAATTTTTTTTTATATGCACCTAATACTTAAGCCCAAATTTCTATTTTATATAAGTCCCTAAATGGCACCAAAATAAGCAAAGTATTTTTGAAGCAGACATATTATATTGCCATGGGATCATGCCTGTGGGAGGCAAATGTGGTGAATGTTAATTTCCACCATCAATACAAACATTGAAAACTCATTAGTGCCGAACAAATTTCAACACTTTTCAAAAACAGATAGAATTCTAAGAAGTAATGCAAATAAGGTATTACCAAATTATTCGAATTAAATTTACTTTGCTTTGAATTATCGGCTTTAAATAACATGCTTTCACGATCGTGTAAGAGCGACGCTTCAGTGACGAGTCATCTCCCCTGAAGAACAATGTGATCTGTTCGAAACATCGGGAATACAACGGTCCTTCTCAGGACATACCGAGGTTATTAATAATGACCGGTTGAAATAAGTAATTAATTCTCGCTAATTTATAAGTTTACCTAGGTTATTTGTATAAATAAATAACTGGTTATTGTAAACACATTTCCAACCAAACTTTGGACAGCGCTTAAATCACATTAAAATGACACAACTAAAATCACTGAACACGAGTTTAACTGGAGATCTATTCTGTAAATTGCACAAAATCTCGCACTTCTCGAATCTTCTACTTGTATCTATGAATTCTGATTTACGTCGTTTGTATCGCTCAGATCATTATCGAACGGTTGTCACACGACGGTAAGTACTTTATCGCTGCTTTACATCCTCACTGAAATCGTCAGACGCTGTAAGTCTGACTTTAACTGTAACATCACCACTTAGACTGTCAAAATTTTACTGATGTACGCAGCGGATCTGTCGCCCCTTAAATTAAGAATGTCATTTCGCGTGTGATCGAAAAGTTTTGATTTATTTACCACCAGCAATATCTAATTCACTGTAAAACGTACACAGTTTCCTTGGTTGCGAAATAATTATTTTCGTTTATATAATTCCGTGACAATATTTATTACAGTAGATAGATCAAAAAACAAAAAAATCGTTTACAAAAAAATCCTCAGAGAAGCAAGCCACTTCAGGATTGAAAGTATCATTTCTAGACATTTTCTTCAACATATTTTGTATAAGCAGGAAGGAAACTATTTTTAGCAAGACGTCAATAGACGTCTTCGCTCATGCGTGTCATCAGACGTATGATGTTACCATGTTACCGCCCCTGAAGTCTCTTGAACCATTAAGCACAGCTTGTATTCCACTTGAACCGATGACACCTGAGCCAATGAAGAGTTATGTTACAAATTGTAGGCACGGAAGATCCTCCTTATCCACCTGTAATATCGTTCATTGATTGATTATATCCTCGTTTGTTGTACCAGTTAATTATATTATGTGATTTACAGTCACAAAAGTGATGGAATAAATTATGTACTAATTTATTAAAACGATTAAAATAAATTATAGAAATTTCACAATCACGAAGCTTTTTACAAAAGTCTTTATACGTGATCACAAGGCTTATGTCCTCTATATATATTATTATAAAAAAAATACATATACATAATTAATTAAAAATGAATGATTTTTTAACAAATCAAATTGATAACATGATAAATATCTCTGAATATATCTGTGTAAATGCTGATGAATGTAATGAAATTTTTAAAAGAATTCCGAACACATTCTCAGGAATTGCATTTAAATATAAAAAGCATACAAAAAATTTTTTTGATGAATTTCTTGCTAACTTAAATCTGTTATATTCAAACCCGGACTTTATAGTGTTAACAGGCCCACATAGCTACTCACAACATACCAAATTATACATACCATGTGACAACAAGAATTATCCAGCTAAAATGATCATTTTACACAATGCAAAGTTCAACAATTTCACGCTAAGAACCACCACACATTATCAAATTATTGGAACATGTATCTGAATAGTACTTATTTATATACTTATATACTTACAGACATTTAAACCGGAATATTTTTGTAAATTTTTAATCACTTTGCTTGCCTGTGTATTTCGCACGCGTTCTTGTGATTGGTTAAGGAATCACTATTTACATAAAATATTTTATATTTCCTTTTTTTAACGCGTAAACATTAAAATGATTAATAAATAACGTAATTTTATTAAGACTCACAAAGTTTGGAAATCAACTCTACAAATAACTTAATCACTCCACTCTCTCCAGACAACGAGTAGTTGGATATATAATTTTACCTAGTCAGTTTCCAGTTCTATACAATCTAGCTCCATTGCTAAATGGAGATTATAATGAGAAGTAGGGATGCGCAGATTAATCGACAGATTAACGAATTAGCCAATGAATTCATTCTCAATACATTTATTTTCTCTTACACTTGCATCTTTCTGAAACATCATTTTTACTAACAGCATCATTAGCTAAGATAACTATGCCAAAAAATAATGGCAAAAAAAAAATTTGTTGCTTTAAATCTATGTATTGCAGAGAGCAGCTGGTCGCAATATTGAAAAAAAAATTATCGGATCAATAATGTCAGTTTTGTGTTGGATTTTCAACTTAAGATAACACGCCGCGACCTTAGAACTTCAAGAAGATTATATTTTATTATTTTGTACCAAAATTTCTAATTATTGTTTTCAATAAAATTATGTAACAATGTAGCGACTACTGAGATTAATACGGAAAACCTGTCGCTACTCGAGAAAATTTATCTGGAATCAATAAAACTATTTTTATAGTAAATAATTTTTTAATAACAAGTTCAATTAATTTATATTCCCATATACTCCCATCCTGTTTGAGGATGGCCCCGTTAAAAGCCGCAACAACTTTAGAACTTGTATGAGAAGATGTATGAATGTGGCCGAAGCAAAAGTGGTGTGCCAGGATAGAAGAGTGTGGCGTTCAATCCTCACTGCCTACCCCTGCGGAGAAACGGAGTGATGGTTAGTTAGTTAGTTAGTTACTCGCATCCTTTTTTCTTTTATCTTTATCCTACATCCCACTCCTCCCTTTCCACTTCTTCTCAACATATATTGAAACTATAAACTATTTCGTATTGTCATACTTTGCTAATATCATTAATAATATATCTTAAGTGTTAAGTTTATAATTGCCATAATTTTTTTATTTCTTGCATATTAATTAAAGATTTGCCGCTAACTTTTCCTAAAAAAAATAAAACAAATTTCATCTCAATTTTGCTTTTATATATATTATTATGTACATAAACAATTATTAAACATTTAATTATGGATTTTGCTGTATTTGCTACCAAATAATGGACGTTTCTGCTTTTACTATTTACTTTATGGGATATTGTTGTCTTTGCTATGACGTTTCCGTCTAAAATCGACATAAACACTCACTTTAGTATGAAGCGGCCATTTTGTCACGTTACGTCGTTAAGGATTGATTTTATTTGAAGTGTATGTTGCTGCCTTTGCGTTTAATAATGACTAAAAAACATGATTTTCGTAGGGATAGAGCATTTTTTCCTAGAAAATCTCCAATTCAACAGTAACATTCTAAATTAGTTGTCTTCGGTGACTGCATTCAAAACATTTTTTTTATATTTTTTGAATATTGCTGCCTTTGCTTTTATACTCCTCAAATTAGCTTCATCACAACCGCAAGGGACTTCTGAGATTATTTACAGTAATAGGTAGAGTAATACGAAGCCGGGCAGTCGCAAGATTCAGCTGGCAAAATTTCGGCTCGAGGCGTTGCAGGAATGATGGCAATGTTTGCCGCCAACTCAGAGACCGCAACCGGATGCTTAATGGCTGAAGTAATTTGCTTTCCCGGCAACTTTTATCCTACGAGGGTACGTAAAAATACCCCCGCAAGTTGCGCCACTGATGCAAATGCAGCGCCTTACAGCTTTCCGTTGCGCGATTTCGCTCTAGCGCGTTATTTTTAATTTGTTTCATTCATTTATTTATTTAATGCACTTTATTGTTTTACATACATTGCTTACCCGCGCATATGTAGATTTTTATCAATCTGTGTATTTTGCCCACCTAACCCAACCTAACCTAACCTAACCTAACCTAACCTTAACATATAGACATAGATATGTCGTCCCGGACTTTTTTATAGAAATGTTTGAGTTCTAAAACTTCTTTAAGTATTTAAATATCTCTTACCGTTAAGGCAGCGTTCATAAAAAACGCATCGCTCGACCATTTTTTCGTCGACTTTAGTTGTGAAATAGGTCACCACGAAAAGCCCTTTTCTTTTAACGGGATAATATGTAATCTATGCCTATTCTGAAGGTTCATTCTAAATATTGGTGAAAGAATTTTTGAAATCGGATGAGTAGTTTCGCTAATTACTTCTTACATGTAAACTTACCAACTTTACCTCTTTATATATTAAAATAGAAAAGGGTAAGACATTACAATATTAAGTAATAATACAAACTACAGCAGGTGCTGGTAGTATTGAGTATAGGAATAATAATATCCTTGAGGGCAGAGGGCAGACCCACCCCTTACTCAGAACCATTTTATAAGCAAAAGCTCAGGCGCGTGCAGTGGGAACATGACTTGCAGCATGACTTTTTTGTAAACATATATTTTGAAAAAAAAATAGAAATTAAATATATATGCGACAGATTATTATGTTATATCAAAATATGAATACTATGATAATAATTGTGATAGAAATCTTACGAAATATATGTTGTGTTCCTATTTTTTTTTCAAATAATTGGAAACGTAAAAGTCATGCTGCGATGTTCCCACTGCACGCCCCTGCAAAAGCTCGTATATCGATCCCGCTCATTCGCCGTCTGATATTTTTTGATGCTAAAAGCAACCGTGCGACCTATCATTGTAAAAAACAACTGGCCGAACGGCTGCTATCCAAAATTTATTCCCGTAGTCCCGGCCGTTCACTTCTTTATTTCTTTAAAATACAATAAGGTACACATTTAAATGTAAATACATAATAATAAATTAATAAAAGCATTATGCACTCGACTCGAGGAAGATGCAAATCTGTGAAAGAAATGCATTATGGCCACCTCTGCTGTACCGAAACTGACCAAAATATACTATTGTGTGATTGTAGATTCAAAACCAACATTTACAAAAAATGTTGAATATGTTGTGAAGAAAATTGCAAATAAAAAGTCTTTACTCGGAACGATTAGACCAGATAACCAAAAATAACAAAATATTAATATTTAATTCATCGATTCTCCCGCATAGGTATTGATTAATGTTCCAGAATATTATTTATAAGCAACGAAAGAATTGAAAGAACACTGCAAATAGTATAAAATTAATAAGGCAATGCATATTTGAATAGCCATAATATATTTTAATAGCTTATTGGAGTAATGGTCTATGGTCATGATGCTCGCCCAGTGATCTGGTGGTCGGCGGTTCGAGCCCATTACAGGACACTAGCAAGTAAGTCCTATTTTCATAGCACAAGCGTTTGGCTTATTTTGAAAATAGTAAGAATATTGATGCGACACGTAATCCGTGTTCGCATCGCTATTTAAAAAATATATTTTTTGTATTGAAATGTGAATAATAATAATAAGAATATAAATAACAAAATTTGAAATGGACTAAAATTATATAATGAGAAAAAATATTATGTTTTGGTGCAAAATTATTTTATAATTTTATTTGAAATTATACTTGGATTATTGCTTAAATACTTCAATAACATAATAAACCTCAATAATGATTTTCATTCATACAAAACAAGAAGGCGGGATAATCAAAGACTACGGAAGAAAAACAGACATAATTCATTCAATATTTTTTTAATAACAGGTCTTCATTATTAAGAACTCCATTTTTAATTAACGCTGTAAAAATTAAACACGTCAGTTAATAATGGCCAGAAAGGCGAAATAATCGTTCATTTATTTGGATAAATTATATTTTAGATAATATTACCAATAAGGCAGCAGCGATATCCGTCTGCTTAAATGAGGTACTCGTAATATGGAAGAATAAACACATACTGACAGACAGCGAGGTCCGAATCTACAAAACCCGTAACAGGCCTTTTATGACATGTGATATAGAAACTAGGGCTGACATTGTTAGGACCAAAAACCTTCTTCGGACGTCTGAGATGATAGTATTGCGCACTATAGTAGGGAAAAATCTCAGGAACAGGATTAGAAACTCTGAAATAAGAGAGATCTGTCAGACAGAAGATATCATGAGATGGGGCAAGAAGAGAAGGCGGTTCAGAAGAGACCACGTGGATAAGTTGGATAATACAAGAATTCCCTATGTGGTCACCCACAAAATACCCATGGGACATCGCATGCCAGGAAGACTGCCAAAAAGTGAAAGGATAGCTGGTGCTACACTTCTCAAGAGGACGGCTCCCGCTCAGTCACAGTTCTACGATCTAGAACTAAAAGAAGAAGAAGAATATTAAAGAACCAAAAAATCTTATATTATTTTTAAAATATTGATTACAAATACTTCAAAATTTTTTTAAATATTCAAAGGATCCAAAATCCTCAACGACCTACCAAAGATAATAAAAAATTTAGTCAAAAAAGAATTCAAATTACTGTGCAAAAAGTTATAAAAAACTTTATGTAACTATTGTTATATGCTACATTATGTTTTTTTATATTAAATCAATTTTTGATTCATGTGTTAAGGCATATGTAATATGGAACTTAGTAAATGTTTAAAATAAAAAATAATTAAGATAACACAATGATTTATACACAACGTTTTATTCCACTAATTTGAGTTATATAAGCCTAAGCGCTTTCGATGGACACAACCATCATCTTCAGAGACAATATTAAAACTAATTGTAAATCAATATGGCCGACAAATAGAAAGTAAAGGGATGACGAAGGGTGGGGGGGCGGCGCGAGGGTAGTTATTTATTGACATGTACAACAGTAATTAATTTTTACACATAATAATACTTATTTTAACAATGGGGATGACGCAGGTATTTGAATGTTTATTAGGTTATTTTTATCTTAGATTAATAAATTGAAGGTAAATCTGTACGGAGCTTTTCTTTATGTACATATATATATATATATATTAAAAAATGTCTTGGCCATACCTACCTTATTAATTACGAATATGAAGCATTTCATACACATATCCATTATACAAAGATGACACAATCGTTATTTATAGCGTAATTCAATAAAAGGCTACATTTTACAGATATTGTATATTTTTTATCTGTTTCACTTATTATTTTAGATTATCATTGACATTTCAATCAGTATTCCAACACTTAACCGCAAAGCTTGCCAGCTATTGGTTGTTCGATTTAATACAAGTATAAGTGGATTGTAATACACCTTCAATTATTAATCGTTCCCAAAACTTCCCGACCGCTGCTCCCGATTCTGCGTGCAACCTGCTTTACCAACATATTTGGCCCTGAGGCGTTCATAATTAATAAATTGATACAAGTCTTTGGTAAATTTAACACAGAACGGTATATTTACATGGCAATATATTATTTATGAATATATTAATGGGTAGGGATAATACGACACTTCATGAATTCATGTAAACTTCCACTTATACTTCAAAATAAAGTTATTTTTCGCAACTTTTTATCATTTATACTGGCGTCTTTGTTTATATGGCGGACCAGGTCTTGCACTTACAATTTATTTACGTTGGAATAATAATAATAATTATTATTTTTTTTTTTTTTTTTATTATTGTTAAAATTATTGTTTGTTGTAATACCTAAATTTGGAGCCTTCTATACAGTCTGATATAACCCTGCTCTCTATAGTTTTTAATACTTATAGATGTTATATATATAATATATATATATAACATCTATAAGTATAAAGATACTTATATATAATAATAATAGATGTTGAATACTATAATTGCTATTGATTAAAAGTAACTTCGTACTTTAAAAGGTGTTCTGTTAATTAAACACGTTCTGTTACCAATTAATAATTAAAAACACAACAATTATTATTATTTATTCTAATTAATTAGCAAACCCTATTTAGTTTTACATAATATACAGGCCCTTAATTATATTTTAAAACGAAAAAATTAAAATATTGATCTTTTATAAATTTCTTTCACTACAAGCGATCACGTTTTAATCGATGATCCACTATAAATTAATATTTAATATTTTTTAATTTAAATGGAACAGATTTTATAAATATATGTTACTTTAAATTAACTATTTCACCGTACATACTGTAACGAGGCTAAAAATAATCACGCACTCGTGTCAAGTGACAGTTTGAAATGATCACAATACTACCAAAGATTCCAGAACGATCTAGCCTAATCTACGACTTACGAGAAACATCTACAAAAGTCTGGAAACCACGAAGAAGTTCTTGTAAACGCTGGAAATGCCTGGAAGGCTCGATATTAGCCGATATAAATAGGACCGTGCGTGGAAGTAAGAGTGAGTTGTTGTTGACAACGGCGTGAAGGCGAAGCGAAGCGAACATAGCCGCGAGTTGCGGAGGCCAGGCTCGTCAGGCTAGCCAAGTGAGCGGTAATTCAACAGCGAAATTCTGAAAAGTTCTTACGTAGCGAAATAAACCGAAGCGAAATTAATAAATGCGGAAATTGGATGAAATATTCTAGTGAATAGTGAATTAAGTATATACGAGGGACAAATTTGCGAAACAGTTTAATTTAAGGAATAGCGTTACATTTAATAGTGATAAGTGACCTTGTACCTTTGAATAATTAATTATTCAGTAAACAATAAATCCCAGCGTTTTCATTAATTCCTACTGCAGCCAAGACACATGACAATATTAATATCATCTGCTATGCTGACGATGCCGCAATTGTAGCTGAATCCGAGGATACCAAGCGGCAAAGAAATACAACATGACCATCTCTATTAATAAGACTTAAGAGCCCTTAAAGCATCTAAGGAGATTCAAACAGTTATCAAAAGCATTCCATCGTTTGACTTCTGGGATAAGTAATCTGAGATAATTAAAGTTCTTGATAATTTCAATATCTGGAGGCATATTCACTCTCGAGAGCTGGTTATGTTATCAGCCTTACTTTTTCGTATTTCTTTACTTATTATCAATCCTGTTACTTTCCAGAACAACGCGAACCGTGTAAATGGAGGGATCACTTATCTACGTGCACGTGGGGGTAGAAATAGCCGACTAACGTAACTGGCGGTGATGTAAATGCAGTATTTATTACAGCCCCGCACCAGAGCAGAGCGAAATAGCCTTCTTTATCGGTCGCATAATTCAGCAATAATGGCGGTAATTATACATTTTTTTTACTTTTTGAGGTTGCGTGGTTTTGCACATCCAACGTGAAACGAGAAATCAATAGGCGTGGCTAACGCTATAAACTAACTGTAATTAACATTTTGTGTAATTAATTATGAGCTAAAATTTCATTGTTTTATTTAAGAGCATACAAACCGTATTATACCAAATTTTGCAACGCAATCTTTTGATATTTTTTTATATATGTATTGAATATTTATAAAGAACTTATTCAATTGGTTTTTTTTTAATCACAATACGTATGTACATAAAATTGACGATATTTCTTCATGTTCCACAAAATCTACACCTTTAAACCGATTAAAACTAAATTAGAAGATGTATGAATGTGGCCGAAGCAATAGTGGTGTGCCAGGATAGAAGAGTGTGGCGTTCAATCCTCTCTGCCTACTCCTGCGGGGAAACGGCGTGATGGTTAGGAAGTTAGTTAGTTAAAACTTAATTATGCATTTTTATTATTTTTATTATTATTTTTAGGTTCAGCTATTTTTAGGATCCTATTCCTAGGTTCCAAATTTTACTCAATCACACTCTAGGATTCTCTGAAAAATATATTCTCCCTTATCCACGCTCCCGTAGAACTCAACTTCTCTGTTCTTGGACAAAATTTTGTAACCATGATAAATCCTCGCTGACGTCATGCACGGATTGCTCGTCAAATGATACCAACCACATGTAAACTTTTCAAACTATGCCAAAATATCTCTGAATACACTTTGGTTTGAAAGAATTATAATGTAAAATTTTCCAAATAATGTTATTGACCTAAGAATAAAAAAAATCTAAAAATTTTGAACAATCTGAAAGCTAGTACGTGGAAGCTCCAACGTTACGTCCCTAAACTTTCTTCCCGTATCTTTTCTTTCCATACAAACTAGCGAAAGGAACAGATTTAACAACCATTTATTAGCCTTGGTTTTGTGATTCTCCTTTTGTGTTCACAAATAAGTTGCATTTACACAGAAATAAACCTTCCACTCTTCGTTTCTGAAGGTATAAATTAATGCTTGTTTACATTTTTATTTTTATTTTGAATCGAGCGTATGGTTAATGATGCGGGTGAGTTATATATTATTTCTGTGATTGGCTGAATGGAAAGGATGTAGAACATTAATTACCAAACACATTTCTGAACATAAGACCAACCGAAGGAAGGGGAAGGTAAAGTGATGATGGGAAAGAGATGAACTGACAATGTCCAAAATGACGTATCTGTTTTTGGAATCTAGAACTGGATAGAAATGGCTCGAATTATGAAACGATTGATTTTAATAAAGAAAGAATAGAAACAGACCTTATATACTAATTAACATAAATTATAAAATCAAGACTCACCGAGGGAAAAAACTAATTGTGATAATGATAATGATGATGATGTGGTTAGATATACAATCGATGACGATTGTGGGTGAAAATAAATATTTTTTAATTTTAACAAAGAACGGATACAACAGACTTTAATTACTAAATAATTACTAAATAAATAAGATAAATTATATGAGTCTCACAGAGACGAAGCTATTTATATGAGAAATAATTACTAAATAATTACTAAATAAATAAGATAAATTATATGAGTCTCACAGAGACGAAGCTATTTATATGAGAAACGAGTATGAAAGTTTTTTTGAGATTCGGAAACATTTTTTTTATTTATTTAATAAATGTTATAACTTGTTACATTTACATTTATTTTTTTGAGCTTTTTTATTCAAGTAGACCTCATCAGTAAGGAGAACTCTTATGTCTGACTAGAGAGCCTCAGTTCTTATACTATAAATAATACTAGCGTGGGAATTATATATGCTTTATGCATAAATTACCGGTTCATACCTAAGTTAAGTATAGGTACATGTGTACTAAGTTCCACCAAAAATTATTAATCACATTAAAGTAAGCCGTTTGGTGTAATTCTGTGCAAAACTTCACAGGAGACAATATTCCTAAGTGCTCCAAAACACTTTAATACAGCCACACGTTATTTAATTTTTTGTAAAATTGGAAAGACCTCAGTGGTTTGGTCATGCGGAGAGAGTGACTGAATAACAAGCACCAGAGTCCTTGCTGAATTCAAGACCGACAGGACAAAAAGCTGAGGAAGACCAAACGCCAATATCTTCATAGGCATATCAGCCTTGGAGATGTGTATACAAGGACATATCTTTAAGGATTGAAGAGAGCTAGCACAAGACCAAGATTAGTGAAGGAAGAATTGAGGCCAAAACCCATCACAGGTTGCAGAGCCAACAGTGATAATAATGACCCTTTGTTTAAACCATCTGCCTGTAAAACGAAGCAATTCTACTATCTGTGAACTGAAGCAACAAAATACTATAACATTCTAATATATTATAAGATAATTATCTCTTTGGAAGTCAAGTTCATTCGGAAAAGTCAAGTACGTTCAGTCAAAGAAATCAAGTTCATTCAACACTATACCGATCGATCGTAATGTATTATAAAAATATTTTTACAGGATCGCGGCTACGGAAGATAAATAAAACACTCACTCAATTGACACTAAATCAATATAAAAATTATTTTATCGTCAAAAAATCACTGGAAACAGTATTTATTAGAGCACACTAAATGTTACTTCAACATTTAGCACACTTATTATTCAATTCCTTAATTCGCACTAATTATCTCTAGTCACTCGTCCGTGCAACACTTTTTATCAGCTGTTTCAATCGCATCGATCACTTCTGAGAATATTCCGTTCAATTTCGCACGATAAAACTTCACCCAAATATTTTACACTCGGTTAAATACAAGCTGACCAGACTGCTTTGCTGGTTTTATCGCTGGTAATGTCGCAGACATCAAACATCAAAGAATGACGTCCCGCGCGGCACTCATTTCACATTTTTATACAAAACGTGTTGGTTTTCGAATGTTCGAGGCCGTTTTACACATTTCGGGTATTTTCTTGACATTTCCAGTGTTTACATGTCCCAGTCGATTCGAGTGTTGTGAAGAATTCGAGAGAGTTCAACATGCGTGATTTCTTCCGATTCTATCAACCCGACACAATGTGGCAATTTGATCAATATACCTTTTTGTATATTCTCAACGCAACCGTAACCGGGTTGTTTGACAAATGACCGCCTTCATATTGTTATTTGGACAGGTGCGAGATGAAATATATTTGAGTAGAGTAACCTAATCTCCGGTTCTCTGTCATTCGGTAAAAACGGGAGAATATCTACCAACGGAATTTCCGCAAGAGTTATCGCAATCGAATAAGGTTTTTATTACCAGGGATTTGATTTAAAATTTGAATTATATCAATCATTTGTTTATTTTTTATTTCGCATATTACCTATACCTCAATAACTCAAAACACATAGATTTGTTACGACGTATTTATTTATTGACGATAAATTATTCTACGTTATTCACGTCCCAGTGGTATTACGACAAATTACCTGGAATTATTTGGAAAGGTAATAAAAAAATTGTAGAGGTATACAATAAGGTGGAAAAGCAATCTTGTATATGGGGTGCAATGTGTTCCGTGACCATGTATATATTTTTTAGTGAAAATATTGAGTTATAACACAGCGGCATTGCTGACCAGGCAACTGCATTCTTCAGGTCAGATTTAACACTGCAGTTCTATAAAAACTTCCATTGATAACTTTTCAAATAAAAATATATTCTATCTCTGTGGTCAGGGACAATCCAAATATTAAATAGCGCTTAACTGCCCAAACTTTCTGTAAGCGGACAGTCGGTAGTTACTTAGCAAAATACCTCATTTACATATGTTTACGTATTTAAGGTTGGAAAATCCACCTACCATATTCACCACATACTTTTGATAAAAAAGATATTTTGGACTTCATGTGTGTAACTTGAATGTAAACTTAAAATAAACTATCACAAAATAAACTATTCCTAGAACTAATTTTCTTTATTACTGTATCCAAAAACACTGACATGGATAGATATTTCATTTCGCTTTCGATGACTCTTTCTAGGATGACTCTCAGTAAGAAACCGAGAAGCAGTTTAGTATGCAGATGCAGGAGAAACACCAAGATGCTCAGTCATAAGCCCATCAACTGAAAGAAAGAGACGTTGTGATTCAACCCGAAATAATTAGCATGGCATATATTCTACAAAATCAAAAAAAACTGTACATTACTATAATTTCTACAATACAATTCTTTAACTATTTATTTCATATATTACGCATTTAGTTAAGTATGCACGTTCATGCCAAATTACCAATGATGTTTGAAATGGGTTAAGATTAATTTTTCATAAAAGGTATGCTCAGCTTCTCCCAGTCGCAAAATCTGTCCCATGCGTATACTTATCAAGAAAATGAAATACTTATACAAGTATGCCTTTCGCACTGTACGATGTTCTGAATACACGCTTTACTCGAACAGACGTGTGCTAATCACGAAAATGGGAAAAACACGAAGCGTACTTGAATGTATACTGATTTGATTGTCTTGCTGAACTCAAGGGTAAAAATCCCCAAGAGCTTATGTTGAATAACCAAGTCTCCAAAGATATATAGTTATGTATTGGAAATTTAGGACCAAAAAAAATATTACTTATTATAAAGACAGAGGAGAAAATTCTCAATGAACTATTTTCTCTGCAACCTGGGGTTTTAAATAAATTTTAAATTTTACCTAGGATTATTAAGGATATGATAGCGTTGATGATGATGAGTAATTTATTAATTTTTACACTTCCATAGACCACTACATTATAATATATTAATATATAATGTCAATAGTCTATAAAAGTTTATACTAAAGACCTGTTTTATTAATCAAGATTGTAAAGCGAAAATCTTATTGTCTGAAGCAGCAAATTGAGCACTCTTACGTCGTGAAATTTGTATATATTATTTTGATAGGAATTTATAGATCGACGCTACCATTTTCATTTCGCTACGTATTTCTATCATTGGCTTAGGTCCTTTCAGATTTCCATTTAACTGTCAAATAAATCAAAAAAAAAATGAGAATACTTAGGGTTACAATATTTTTAGATTTTTCATTTTACTGCCTTATAGAAAAACAAAACAAATTGTTTAACTGCGTAGAATTTCAAAGAACAGATCGAGAAAATATATTTGAATATATCGAGACTCGCCACGAAAAATAAAATTGTGTTAACTTGATTTGACATTTAAAATGTTTGATTATGAATAAAACACTGTTTTGTTTGTACTTAAGTTGATTTACATTGTATCAATAAACTCAAAAAGAATTTTATACACGACTATACATTTTGAAACTACAAAGTAAACGCCGCGCCTATTCTAGTGATGACTTTTATTTGTTTCGTTATTTTTTCTTTCTTGTGGGTATTATAATATTTTTGATGCAGTTTGCAATGAAAAACAAAGAAATTGACATTTACACACAGAAATTCAAGTTTAAAAAAGTAGTATAAAATAAAAATCAATATTACATATAGTTAATCCTTCAATAGATGCAAAATCACTTTGTGGTGCCATTTTAAAATTATTAAAATTAAAAACAAGTAACTTTGTTTTAACCACTGATTTTATTTTAACAAACACTCAACATGTTTCGGGAACCAACGGTCCCTTCTATAGTTAATCCCTAAATTCTACAAAATGAACCTAGTTTGGCTCTGGGTTTGGTTCATTCCAGAATTGTATCCCGCATTTATCGTTTACTCTTGAATGAGGGAATGAACTTGAATGGGGGTCTAAAAAACCATTCCAATATTGTGTAGAACCTTCATCTTACTACACGCTTACCACCCCTACTAAACATCCACTCCTCGTAAAACATACGTACGAAACGGTGCCCTTATCTGAGTAATCTGCGAGTGAATATTTCACACACGACTTAAATATTAGAAGCTTTTGTGTAATTGTACATTCCACTAATTGTTCATGTATATTCCACAATAATCATGAGAGTTGCCATTCCGCGGAATTAACTTGCCAGCAATATTAATGGGGAAATATATTACGGGGACTTTATCGCTTTTGTCCTGGCAACAATGGCGACGAACTTAGTGGGCACGAAAACGTACTTAATATAATGGCAATCGAAATAAAGTGATTTTTTTTATTCACTTAATCCATATTTTCTTCGTTTATATTAAAATAGAAAAATTGTGTGTCAATAAATATTAGGTTGTTCCCTAATAATTATCGAAATTATCGGATTTCAACCATGAACTTCATTGAGAAATAACTTTCTATAATATATATTTTTAATTAAAGTGATTATGTGAACAGTTTATTTGATTCCTGAATCATGTAGAGTGCTCAAGAGAATTCAATTATGGGTAACCAATTATAGTTACCTAACATTGTTTAAGAATCTCATAACTAAACGTTCTAAGAACGTTATTTTGCCCGTAGAGTTATTTATTTATTTATTTAATGCCTTTATGGGCTTTTACAAAATATAATATTTAAAAAATCACATAAGACAGATATGCAGTTCAAAAGATTCAAGTACCTACATATAGATTCATGTAAATTTAGATTGTAGTTAAAATCATCACAAATCAAAGTTTTAATCATTAAATGTAAATTATATTTACCACAAGTGAAAACAGCAACAAACACGTATAATTGTGCGCTATTAAAATGATTGCTGATATCAAAGTTGAGAAAAGTTTTTACGAATGTATTACAAAATCAACACTGCAACCATTTACGACTGTCCAAAAGTTGAATATATTATAAAATGAAACTGGGGTAACTTTATTCATAAACATTTGTTTCATGGAGCACAGAGCTACCCTCCGAGTTGCATCTATAAATAGCCACCTTCTCAGACCACTACCCCGGTGTATATTTTAGCCTTCATTTAAATGTAAATAGTACATCTTGAAAATTATTGTATACAACGTAATGATACATGAAGTATAGAGATGAAATAATGACTTACTACTGTGTTCAAATAATATTAAATCTTAATGAAGTATGGAACTCGGTGAAGATGTTAAGAGGGATTCACACGTATTTGGGATTTTTTTTGCCCGCAAAAAACATTAGTTACTACCAGTCAGCCTCCAAATGATGATGAGAAATTAATCGTTGTACTATCAATTGGTGTAACGACTTGAGCAGCAATATACTTTTTACTAAAATTCTGACAATTTGTCGATGCCCATCTAGAATCCTATTTCTTGGTCGATGGTCCAAGTAAAAGAGATGGGTTTAAGCATCAAATCTGTACAAAGAATGGGACCCCTACCCATGACTGTTTTACGAGCGAAAGCTCCCATTTTGGTCCTGCTCATTGTCGCCTATTTGACATTTTTAATACTAAAAGTAATACTGTGCCGCTTCACACTGGTCATGAAAACTAGCGCAACATCATTCACTGTGCATCACATTACTTTATTACAGGGAAAGATAAGGATGTTTCATTAATGAAACAATAAGATACAGAAATACGAAGCAATAGCAACTAGTAAATAAAAAAATCACAATGCTTCGATTTACTTCAGGCTGGGATGGATAGGAACTCGCCGACCCACCGGGTCCCAAAGAATACGTGTGCAAATAATGGGTCAGATCGATCAAAGGGTGTAGGTTTGTACAGAAAATATATCAGAGGGAGAAGGTGGGGTAAAGAAGGAGAAGAGAAATGTCATCTATGTTACCCGCCCGGTCCTTATGAATAAATTTACAAATTTTGGGTCAAATCGGGCAAACAGTACAGATTAGCATAGAAAATATACATCAGGAAGAGGGGGAATGGTGAAGTGAGAGGGAAAAAATGTTATCTATGATACTTGCCGGTTCATTAAGAATAAGTATGCAAAATTTGTGTCAGATTGGTCAAGCGGTACGCGTTTGCAAGGGATTTGCATCAAAAATATATCAGGGGGAGGGGGGGGGTGTAAAGAGTGACGTTAAAATGTCACCAGTGTTACCCGCCGGGTCCTAACGAATAAGTATACACAATGTGGGTCAAATCGGTCAAACGGTACAGATTTGTATAGAAAATATGTCAGGGGTTGAGGGAGGGGTAAAGATGGAGGAGGAAATGTCATCTATGGTACTCTCCGGGCTCTTAAGAATAAGTATACAAAATTTGGGTCAGATCGGTTGAACGGTACAGATTTACGTATAAAATATATCAGGGGTATGACGAGGGGTAAAAGGGGAGGGGAGAAATGTCACCTATGTTACTCGCCGGGTCCTAAAGAATAATTAATTGCAAAATTTGGGTCGAATCGGTCAAACGGTGAAGATTTGTAAAGAGAACAGACAGACTGATATTCAATTTTATAGGTAAAGATATTTCTCATAAAATCACGAATTCAGTACATTCTTAATTAGTTATCCTCGATGCCAGCATTAATTTTTTTGAGTTCTATAATTGAATAATTTACTTTTATTAATAGTTCCTAGATATCTATAATAATATCTATAAATATAATGTTGAAATTTTAGCTTACATATGAAAAACCTTTTACGATTTGAAAATATTCATATGAAATTTTCAACCTATGCTTTAAAGCAATAAATGAATATTATGATAAAAAATATTTTATTTACTAAATAATGTAATTATTTCAATACATTGTCCCAGTCAAAGCTCTCCAAAATAATTATGTATGAGTAGGGATGGAAAAATACTCGTATTTAAGCATATTATTAAATTAATGTCATAAATCCGATCAAATGCATTTACAAATAAATATTAATTAACAACCTATGTATTGTCACAGAAAAACATTACATTTATAATTTCAACTTGTTAAATGTTTCTTTGTAGCTTTATTAAATCGAGACATCAAATTATCGTTATTTAAAAATGTATCAAAAAATTTTAATTTGTTTAATTTGGTTAATATTTTAGGATTCAAATAATTCACCGAGCTGAAAGTTGAGAAGTGGCTACAGCAAGAAACAACACAGACGTTACAAGACTATTCAGTATTTCTAGAATGGGGATTAATCAAAATATAATACTTATATTTGGTTTCATACAATAGATTCTGGTTTAGGTATGCTGAGAAGATATCTAAGTAGGTATTAGTATAATCGGCTGTGGTAAAGATGGTAGATTCTTGAGCCACGCTCGCTATCTAGCATTACTTCCTGGAACTATAATATCTGATATTTTCCTGAATAAGGATTTTAGGATTTGGCTCCTGTTTACACGAAAAATTGCAGTTTTAAAATTCTAAATATCATCTAGCTAATCCTGAGTATTATTTGATTTTTTTGTTCAAGACATCAATATTTGCATTTTTTTATAAATTTGGTACATTTCAAGTGGCAAAAGCTTCGCAAGAGTCATCTTCATTAAATTTTGAAAAAAAAAATATTCCTTGCGCTTTGAGTGAAATTCAAACAATTAAGAAGATAAGCGATACCAAATTTTACAATTTTTAAAAATATTTTTGAGTTATCTTCTATAAAAATTTAGACAAATATGAAAGTAGTTTATATCGAATATTAACAATTCATTCACTTTGATACATAATACAATAAACTTTAAATAACTATGGGTGTAATCAACGCTAATTGGTAAAATGTTCAAATCAAAAAACAATTAAAAGATTACAGTTTTATATTCACTTCTTTGTAGACAATTATCGGTGAAAAATATTTTATCATGACCCAGTTACAAATAAAAATACAAACAATTTTTTCGCACATACAAAAACTGCATTAATTCTTTCGGTAAAACTACTCCACTCGGTTCCTCAAAAAGGATTGATAATCAACAGTTTGGAAACCGTCGAAATCCTAAAGAAATTTAATTCTGAGCAAACATTTATGAACAACGTCACATTTCACCAGATGTCTCCGATCTAGGGATTATGATCCCGGTTCCTGAACGTATTTCTGGTCCCGCAATACCGGAATTGAAAAACCTTAATCCCGGGATTTTCGTTATCGATTTAAATAATTTAACCCATAAAAACAAAGTTTTCAATATACATTTTTTATACACAAGAAAAAGACCTGAATGCAAAAATTTTCATTTTTTGATGTCATTCAAACTTTTACTGTGTATAGGATGGATGCTTCTAGGAACGACTAATTTTCGCCTTTCATTCTTTGTCATATTGACGTCGACCCAATTATGATTATTCAGGAACCTATCCTTCCGAGCGCCGTTCTTACTCTACAAATGCTAATTTTTAAATTAAATTGATTAAATTAAATTAAATTAAATAAAAAAAGACAAAAGAGTTACTCTCTTTTTGGAAAGGTACAACGATAAAAAATTTATGTATCAATATACTTTAAATAGACTAGAAAAGAAATATTTTAATGCTGTATGTAATATTAAGTAAAAAATATAAAAAATTGAGAATAAAGTCACCCCTCGTGGAGCAGCTGCTGAAACTATGAAAACCGAATGAAAGTTAATTTAATTCTGAAGTGCATCACATCCGAACGTTTATTTTTAGCACACTCGAAAGCGGTATTTGTGCTTTGTCGATTGCAATATTTTTATGTAAAATTTTCCTATGCGTCACAGAACAGCATACAAAAATATAAAAAACCTGTAAAACAAACGCCATTCCATAGACACGCAATTCGGAACAATAATTTCCTGTAGACCTGACGCGCACTATTGCTCACTACGTGTAGGAGGTTGTTACATCTCGCTACGATTTTTTAACCGAATTATTTAAAAAAACAGAATATTTCGATTTCGGGTGGATATCAAAAAAACTGGGGGGGTAAAAAAATATAAAATAGGAAAAAGATGGCGCCTCTAACTATTATTCGAATGTGATACTCGGTTTTTGAATTTTATTCAAAATATTAGGTCCTTACATATGAAATTGACGTTTAGTATGGGTGGAACATAAAGCCGATTTTTTAAAATTATAATATATTTATTTAATCAAAGTATGTACCATTGCTATCTATGCACTTTTGCCATCTCATAGGTAGTTCATCGATCCCTTTACTAAAAAAACCATTCGGACGGAAATCAATAAAATCTTTGAAGGCGGTTTGGACTGCCCCATCGGAGTTGAATTTTTTCCTTTGCAAAAAGTTATCCAAATTTCGAAAAAAATGGTAATCTGTTGGGGCAAGGTCCGGAGAGTACGGTGGATGTCTTAGACATTCCAAGTGAAGCTCCTCTAATTTGGTAGCCGTCTGTTGTGCAGTGTGTGGTCTAGCGTTATCATGAAGCAGCAGTGGCCTAGAGCGATTAACCAGCCTCGGTTGTTTAGCAGCTAGCTTTTCCATCATGGTTTGCAGTTGCTGACAATAGACATCTGCCGTAATCGTCTGGCCAGATTTAAGAAAGCTGTAGTGAACGACACCAGCACTAGTCCACCAAACGCTCACAAGTAACTTTTTTGGAGTCAATTTTCGCTTGGGGCATGGTTTGGCTGGTTCGGCAGGGTTCAGCCATTGCGATGAGCACTTCCGATTATCGTACAGGATCCACTTTTCATCACAGGTAATGATTCGATTTAAAATCCCTTCATTATTGTGCCGGTTTTGTAATGCAACGCAGCAGTCAACGCGCGTTTGTTGATTTGCTTCACTCAATTCGTGAGGTACCCACCTTTCAAGCTTTTTCACCTTACCAATTTGCTTCAAGTGGATTAAAACAGTTTTATCACTAACACCGCAGCCTGCAGCTAACTCGGATGTGGTTTGCGATGGATCCGCTTCCACAATAGCCTTCAATTCTTCATTATCAACTTTGGTCTCCGGCCGTCCACGGGGCTTGTTCTGCAGGTCGAAATTTCCAGAACGAAAACGTTGGAACCAAAAACGCACTGTGTTTTCTTTTGCGGCACCGTCGCCATACACAGCATTAATCCTTCGAGCCGTTTCTGCAGCACTGGTGCCACGGTGGAACTCGTACTCGTAAATAACGCGATATTTCAAGTTTTTCATTTTGTAAACTGAATGACGCAAAGAAAAAAATAATTGAGGAAAAAACAAATGAATTATAATTTTCAAAACACAAATACATGAGTAAATAGCTGTATACATTTGGATTTGGAATTCCTAACCAAAGAGAAGATATTTGAGATCAAATTTGCCAGTAC